>NNCF01126069.1:421958-482037 GCA_002313205.1 Laupala kohalensis
ATAATTAAACAAATTTGCGATGTCCTGAGGATTTAATACGATTTTGCCATCGTTTAGAAAAGAAACATTTTCTTCGCGATTTTCAGAAGTTGACGTGTAATTTTTAACAATATTCCACATGGCTTTCATCCGGTTGTTCGATTTTAGTATATGCCTGTCGTTTTCCATAACTTTAGCTGCATAGACTACTTTTCGGAGAATAGTCTTATATTTACGAAAATAATTATGGAATTCGGGTGGCTGGTTATAGCGTTTTGAAAGATAATATAAACGGCGTTTGTTTTTTGAAGAAATTCTTATCCCTAGGGTGATCCATCTATTGTATTTTTTTGTGTTAATTAACTTGCGTTTTATGGGAAAACTAGAGTTGTAATGTTTTAGGAATGTTGAGATAAATACATTGAATTTGTCGTCGGTGTTTTGGCAATTGTAGACATCGTTCCATGTTTCTTCACGCAAATATGTATAAATATGGATTTATTTATGTCATTAAACTCTCTTGTAAATTTGTAAAGGATTTTAAGTGGTTTTAGTTTATTATTAATAGTCAATACTTGAGCAAGGTGATCACTGTATCCGGCGATAAACACTTCAGAGAGATACGAGATTCCATTGTTGGCTATGATTTGATCTAGCAATGTTTGAGATGAGCCGGAGAGGCGAGTGGGGTCGTTTATCGTAGTAATAAGGTTGAAGGAGCCGATAAGATTCTTGAATCGATTAACTGGTGAATGTGCAGAGTCGGATGTACTCAAGAAATCGATATTGAAATCACCACATATAACGATAGATTTAGTAGATTTATGTGCGATATGTTCTAAAACATTTTCGAAGTTCCGAAAAAATATNTCTATAAATACACAAATCAACAATACCCGTGTCGGTCAGATTAACTGCAGAAAATTGGAACACACTATCTACGCAGAAGTTCTGGTAGCCTGGGAGTGGAGAAGATAAAATATCATTACGAACCTAGATACACGTACCTCCGTGAAGACTTTTGCCTTTAAACTTTTGCCGACAGTAAGAACTTGCTAAATAATAATTAGAAATAGCAGTATCGTTGATGTTTTTAGTTGTTATTTAATATTGTATATTAATATTGTTACGATATCATTCATTTTTTGAAAAATAATTTCTAAAACTTAATAAATCTTTTTAAAAAGTTAGTTTAGAAGACTACGAGTATTGCTGAAGATGGTTCATGACTGGTTTTCTTTGGTAGTCATCCTTCGAAGGAAAAGAGTCCAGAGAAAAGGTTATTTATCATGCTACACATTTACCTAACGGTTATACGTAAGGTTAAGGTTAAGTCAATCATCATCACATTTTGTAAGAGTTTATATCGTATGACATAGTTGCACCGTAGTAGATCCGCGCAAGTGTTCATTCCCTAACATGAAAATTTCTATATTAAAAAATTAATATAGAAGGTAATACTAAAAGAGGATAAATGTAATGTACGTCAAGATTTTTTCACGATAAATTAATTTAAAAATGAAAGCTTCAATTTAATATTTTTTAATGTTTCATTTTCGTAATTTTACTCAGTATAAATAAAAATGAAATAAATGAGAGATATCAAATGGAAAAGAAGGAAATTGAAAATGTCTGGACAACTGTTTGCGTTCGCAAGTCCTGAAAATACAACTCTCAGAAGAGGCACATCAAATATTGGATATTTTTCCTCTTATTTAAATAAACATGACCATTACAAGAAAATTGAGTAAACAGTGAAACGGAATAGAATTCTTACACTCGAAAAGTTTCTGAAATCCATATTTGTTTATTTTGAGTCAATTTATAATCCATGCAGTTCTTCAAATATAAACTTCTTTATTAAAATTGTCTCGCTTTATTGAAGTAGGAAGTTTGTAATTCCGTATTTCATTAAGGATTTTGAAGGTATTCTTCTGTACACACTAAGTTATTAAATTCCGTTTTTATGATTTGAATCCAGATAAGATTTAAAGAGATGTTTTATTTGGAACAGTAGAGTTTTGAAGTTGTTCAATAATGAAAATGATACGGGAGAAGTGTGATGACTGCAAAAAAATTAAAGTGTTACCGACATTATACTTCATATTCATTAAAAATAACAAAAAGGACAATTTTCAGTCTTCATTTCAGTGTTTTGAAAATATAGATTGTTTGTTTCAATAATTTTAAATAAGAAATTATTATTTAAAACGATGTTTTAAATCGAAATTTTCAAGGTGGATTTTCGGACTGTTTCGCCAATAGGAATAAAATCACATGAAACTATGAGTTCATTATTTTACGTATGTCTTATAAGCATAGTAATTGTATGTAGAGTATTCTTAAAAAACCTTTGACGGAGAAAAGGAGGAAAATTGATGCATGCGGATAAGTTCACTTAAGTGAGTCATCTCTTCAAAATAGCAAAGACTGCGGGGCAAGACAGACCCGGAGTCAGAAAAATCGGATAGGTGCGTGAATGGAACCAGTTAAGCATGCAAATAACTCTCCCATATAACACTATTCCTATACCAACGCAATGCACGTTCAAGATACGTAATAGATTCTTTATCACAAATTATGTTATCATTTTTAATCATAACATTTATCACAATTTTTTCAGAAATAATATATAAGTTTATTTTACAAATAATATGGACTGTATTGAAAAGGCACTGTGACAAATGTTGTCACAGTCATTCGACACAATTTTCATTGGAACGAGCTCGACGGTCTTTAAATTTTTTCTGGAAATCTTATCTTCCTTTCTACAACAATACATACAACTTAATTTTATTGACTTGAAAAATAATTTAACTGGTAAGAGTACGAATTATGTTGTTGGACATTGAGTAATTTAACAACAAAATGCACTTAAATAGACATATGCTCTCTTCAATCATATTTGCAGAAAGTAAAACCCTTGTTGGTACGACCATCCACGTTACTTTTTACGACCGTTAGACAAAATTATTGGATCCAGGTTTTGTTCAAATCATGAGTTCCACATTTAATACATTCTGTTTTGTCTGCACTTTAATACTTTTTGAAATTTGAAAAATAATTTTTTTTATAAAATTAAATTGAGTAAATTACATTATCAAAAACAGTCAAAATGTCTTCGAAAATATGAAGATAGAAGAAGATCAATTTGTCTTTCGACGAACAATTATTGTGAGGGTAAGAATATAGGAAAATAGTAAAAAAAGTAACAAAATATGAGTAATGACAGAAGGGAAAGAAGATAAATATACAAAATTTCACATTTTATAGACAAATATCTGATACAACGTTTTTCCAACAACTTTGCGACTTCGTCAGGTGTAAATAGACATGAATAGCGCTAACATAAAAATTTAAAGAGCGAAAGAGTTAAAATTTTCAAAATTTCAAGAATGTTTTGGGTGATAAACGGATTTTTAAAATAAATCACAAGTGAAATCTCGTAGCTAGAATGAAAGTAAATGTCGCATCAACTACGATCACGACAATCAATTCTAAGTTCTAGTAAAGCTGCTTAGAACACATCTAGTCTAAAAGCAACAAAGCGAGATCCGACTCTCCACTTCAGTGAAAAGTGCGCAGCGTCAGGAATTGTCGCGAGTCGAAGAGATGGGAAGATCAGCCAAGATATCGTCGTTGTTGCGTCTCGATCCTTCCTCTTCACTCGACTGTTCTTCCGCCTACTTCGCTCCGTTTGCTTCCGCTTTCCGCGTCAGCGAACACCCGAGTTTCTCCGCCGCGTGGGCTCGAGAGGAAGAAATTCCGTGATGTCGTGTCACTCACCTTCGTCTTTCCCGTATCCAATCTCTCTCTATTCTTCTTATTCACATCCTCAATTTATTCTTCAATATTCATGTGAAGAATTCATTGTTTTACTCTCTTTCATCTTCTTGTTGCTTTTTCATATACATAGTATAGAATGTATTGCAAAAAAATCGATCGCAAGATTTTGATGCAAAAATCCGTTTTGATGGTACCTGATCCGAAAAAATGATTTTTAGAGTAACTTCCTACCGCCCGCCTATGCACAAAGTTTTAGTATAAATTCATTCACATTCCGTGTATACTTGGTTACCTCTATTTATTTCACTCCCATTTCTCAATGTAGTCAGTGTTCGTGTAATTCCGTTTCGTTTATTCTCTTCCCCCGATTATTATCGTTTTCCACTCAATGTTTTTCGTTCTCATACTTTTCTGGTCTCCATTGTCATCGTTTCCTCATTTGCAACATGCAAATTTAATTATTCTTTTCGTCTTCATCCCACTCTCTCATTTGATGATCTTTACCTTCAGTTCACTCTTTTCTTCGCTGCTTACTGCAAGAAAGGTCGAATCCGTTTGAGAAAACGTGAGTATTAGTGATTTTTTTTACATCAAGACGGAAGTTCACGAGAAGGAAGAATGAGAGATCTTTCTTTTTTAAGGGAAGCAACAGCAAATACCGCTAGTCCCGAGAAACTGGTAGGATTTTTGCGAGCGTATGAGATTTAAACTAAGATCTTTTATTTCGAGGTAACAATGAAAATGACCGAATGATGTGGAACTGTCAACAATGTTGTAATTACAATTTTACAAATTGATTTAAAATGAATATTTAACCTAAAAGAATCTTTCCAAAAATATAATTAAATAAGTTTCTAGAGATAAATTTCTTAACTTCCGAGAGCATGTCTGATACTCGACCTTGAGCCACATTAGGTTCTTAAACCAGTTTTTAGGTGCGTTTTCGTGAATGTACGTGTTACAGTTCTTGCGGAAAAAACCTACGAGAAAACCATATTATTAAAGCTTTGTAAAGCTTAAAGCCAGGACATATAAATATCTTTACAATTAAAAATTGTGTGATGAAATTACATAGTTTCAAACAAAAAATTCAACTTTTCACAAAATGGTAACTCTGCGTGTCAATTTTCAAGGACTAAATGGGTCATTTAAAAGGAGCAAGTTTTCTTTTCTTTTTAACCACTTTGTTACTCTGATTTGTTGCTGTAGTGATAGGAGACAGACTCTCACATAAAACTTTGCGTTTGAATTTATTCACCCACCGTACTAATTTAATTTATGTAATAATTGTGGGATTGACGAACACACAATACGCTTTGTATGATGATCAAGTAATTCATTTAAAGGTAATTTTACAATTGCCAGTCACCTATTTCATGCTTAGGTCATTATTGATGTTTAAATTTTGTGTAATTACCATTATGCTTCTATGAAACATAATTCAAGAATTTGTAAAAAAACAAAACATAGAGAATCGATTAGTGAGAGAAGAGGATTCATTTGAGATGGAAAAGTGATATTATTATTTTTAACACGGAATTACTTTACACTACAACCCTGAAATTGCAGGATCATTAAGAATGACTTTTTGTGCCCCACATTTCACCTCCCAATCCTCTTTGTCTTCAGTTGAGTTGGTGGAAGAGTTTCCGGTCGAATCGGAGGGGTTTCATCTGCTTCCTCTGATCTTTTGCATCGAAGCCTCCTGTGATGGCTTCAGCAAAAAGCGAAGAAGAAAAATGTCCCCACTACTAGGATCAAGACGATGTCCACAATCTCCGATGTTTGTCTTGCCAGATGGTTCAGTACACGAAGCCCCCATTTCCATTCTTTTCACTTCAGTTCTTTTAAAAGAATTCTTCAATCTAGGTATTTAGAATGGAATACGATTTCATCATCGCACAGCAAAGAAAATGGGACATTTAGAGATGTCCAAAATACATATCTTAATTTAGACATGGTAGTAGTTCTTGACCTTGTATGTAATACTACCGGGTGGGTCTTGGAGGTTGATGTTAATAATTAAGTTTGAGCCAACGGTTCGACATACATTACTTCATCAGGTCTGAAGAAAATTGAATTATTGTATAAATATCAATAATTGTAATTTTATGAGTTTTAATTATTTAATTTGTATAAATGTACTTACTGTTATATTTTGTATTTGCATAACATTTGGGATTATGTCGAGATTTATCCAAAATAATCCGAACTATTATGCCCATGTACTATAAATTCAATTTTCTTTAGATCACACTAAATTATTTATCGATACTAAGGGTTACTCTATTACTTTAAAAAGTAAACACTATACGTAAATGTTACCTAAAAACCCTGCGTCATAAAATTTGATTATTGTCATTGAAAATTGTTTGGTATATGAACTTCAATGCACATGGTATTATTTCTTCGAAAATTCGGAATTCTATGAAAAGCGGTCAGGCGCATGTATACATATTGCAAATCAAGCTAATCAAATAGATGCCTATTAGATTCTTTCAAGATATAAAAAAATATGTATAGAAAATTTTAATTATTCTTAATTTTTTTCTTTGGCGAGTTTCAGGTCATGAGGCCTGGTGAGCCTGGTTAAGACCTGGGTGAGCGAATTGGTACGGGGTTGCCGTGGAACTTATGATACCGACCAACAAATGTCCGGAGTTGGTGAGAGAACTCTCAGCAGAAAACCTCACTTAGTTCAGTCGCGAAGGTTTTGAAACCGCACTCTACCGCTAGGATATATGGTAAAAGCGAAGACGTTTCTACTACACAGCGGATGTCTGTGCTTTTCTTCAGCCAATGGTGTTGCAGCGTAGTCACAAACATTGTTGTAAGGATATCTAATTTCACCCGAGTAAAGAGGGAGCATCTAAACATTTTCGATTATAGATAATGTTCATTCACATTCTTATAAGCGCGTGATTATTAGCGTATGTTCTGGTGGTTATGGTTGGAGTCACGAAGGCGCCACTATACGGGCTTCCTGGCGGATGACTGGCCGTGAGCCCTTGACAGTTATGTGACACCGCCGTTGGAGTGCGTTATTACAAGTGCGCCTTTTTGTTAGTGCTGAAGACCCCGTTTTCGCGGCAAAAAAAGGTCATTACTGGCCGCGCGGCAGTATCGCGCCGAGTCGGTCCCGAGTCGGCAATCGTGAGTGTCCCTTGAGAATGGGAAGTATGTGCGCGTAAGTTGCGCTGTACGAGAACATGGTGTTGTTCTCATTAGCACGTATTCGGATATAAGTATAAGTTGCAACGGCATCCAGATAATGCAACCATTCGTTCGTCCCATTAAGACGATATTAGTGAGATTTATTCGTGACATTTTGCCTTGTGATGGAATTCGTGGCTTCGGCGTGACCATGAGGCGGTACGCTACTGAAGTTATCTCATCTTGATGGTGATTCCAATTATTATCTACACAAAGAACGGCAGCATCAAGATTTGCTTTCATATATAGCAATGGCATTCAAGTGAAATGGATCAAGACTGGAAATGGGCAATTCAATTTGGGACACTGTGAATATAGCAGAACACGAGCTCGCTACGCATAGCAATCATTTTATTGCTGCAAACGAAGGGATCGCATATCCCTATATCATGTTGTATCTTCAATTACGTAATGTACTAACTTTCATTTTATCCATGCANTCATGTTGTATCTTCAATTACGTAATGTACTAACTTTCATTTTATCCATGCATCTTTGTCATTGTTAGATTTAAGTTTTGTAGAATTAAGTAGGATAGATCAATGTTAATTTGTATAACTACTATTTCGAGTTGTTATATTTAACATTTCTCTTACAAAGGTTAATACAGTATCGATAAAAATGAGAATAAACATTGTTCCTATTTTCTAATTGAGTATATTTTTATGTCCCTTTTCCTGTTAGCTAACTCAGTCGGCCTTACAAACCGACATTTACAAGGGCTTTGTACTTGTGAATTACTGTTCATACGTGTTAGGTTTGGCAGCATACCAGAGACCTTGCCTCCTAACAGATAACATTTGGTACTTCATTTATTGTGTTAATTCGAAGATCTACATGTTTTTACTCGAAATATACACTAATTGACATATTTCATTCTGAACTGTTAAAATGTTGTGTGATTTAACATTATAAATTTACATTAAATAATACTCATATATATGTGCGAAAATGTCTGTCTGTTGCTACCTTTCCAAACTCAACCAACGAACAGATTGTGATGACATTTTGCAAGGAAATAGCTTATGTTCTTCGTGGGAATGTAAACTAACTTTTTTTTTTTAAATTGTGAAAAGAGAGAAAGAAAATTGTTTTTGGCGATAAATGTCGATGAAGTCTGTAAACAAAATTCATTTTCAGAGAGAAATATTCACGTACGCTGCCAAAACGCCTAAGATAGGTGAATATTGCTACTCATATTTGTCAACTAAGTGTGTTTTAGAAAAGGTTTTTTCAAAGGTAACCTTAATTATCGAAAAACTTAAAAAATAGACGTGTTAAAATACTTCAATATAAGATAGTAATTAAAGTAGAATGAAATTAATCCCATAAATTAAAATGAGTTCTTAGTTTTGTAAATTTTACAAAGACGAGAACTTTCTTTAAATCGTAAAATTGTGACGAGTAGTTTAGGTTTTACATGTTTGAGAGTGATGCCGCAGTCTCCTGTGGACCAATGTAACATCAGGACCAGTGTAATCTATCGATTTTTGAAATATTAACATTTTCAAGCATTTTGCTAGCCGGAAATTCCTAAGGAGAATAAGGGTCGGGCCAGTCGCCGCCAAATAAGGAAATATACCCGCCACTAAACCTTCCCGTTAATTGTGTAGAGGCTGAACAGTTTCCATCTACTTCTGAAAATTGAGTAGGAATGCCCTCAGAAGAATGTTGCAGAAGCGCGTGGCGAGTGTGAATGGAATATTTCCAGCGGATGTAGAGTGCTCAGTGTGTTAGAGAGGGCGTGATCACATGCCTCCGCTTCTGTATATATTGGGAGGATTGAAGACTTTTCAGACCTTTCTGCGGAAGTGTTTGGAAGTACCCAGGTTATTTGAGATGTGACTTGGTTAGTTTTGGTCGTCAGACCACAGAGAATTGCTGCGGTAATTCTATTACATTGCTATTAGGCGCGAATGACGTAACTTAGAACAGTTAGTTATTTCGGGATAGCAACTTGTAAATTTTTGAGATTCGGATAATCTGGGTAGATTTCCGAGTTAATTGATAACACCAGTATTTATATCTGTGTGTAATTGTTGCTTTCAGATAGCAATAACTCTGTAATAACAAATTCAAACTTGTATTTATGATTTGAGAGTTCGTTCAAATTTGTAAATACGCAGATTTCAATTTGACTTGTATTAAAGGAATATTTTATTGTTATTACACGTGTGTTTGATTGCTTGGGGAAACCAAGCTGGTGGCAGCGAACTCTACCATAAAGGTTGTGGTTTATGATTGAATCCCGCTTCTACCCAAAGAATACCCACATCGCATCTGAGCTTGCGGTGTGCCGTAAAACCAGCCTTTCGTCAGAATGTTGCCTTTATATTGTCTACGTTAAGAAGGGATTTTAAAAAATTGATATTTTAAAAGGGTAAAACTGTCAATATGTGACACTTAATGATAATTTTCGATCACACATAGTAACTAGGATGCGGATTTTTGCCGCTCTAGATCTTGGATGAAACTAACGGATTCGTCTTACCAATATTTCACCCGGTTTATTTGGCCTTCTCCAGGACTTGCTACTCTTCCTCGTTCCCTCCTCCAGTGCTTGAGTGCCTTGATTTATCCATTCGACCATCCGCTTGCTTTTGAGCAACAAGACGGGAGACTCAGGCGCCGGAGGAGGTAACGAGGAAAATTAACAAATCCCTGAAAAAGAGCAAATAATTCGGGCGAAATATTGTTAAAGTCAATTTGTTGATTTTAATCTCGATCTATTATAGCTGAAAAACTAATATTATAATTGATTATACTTCTGATATAAATAGAAAGTATTCAATACTAAAAATTAAATTTTTTTGGCATACACTCATGCATTCATTTATTATCAATAATCTCAATGGTTTCCAAATTTCATACCCTGTTCCATCACGGACGTCACTCACAATACTCCTGGTGAGGATCCTTCCTCAGTTAATCGGGTCATCACAAACTTCTTTCGCCTGCACCTGAACGAGAACCTGAATCGTGTGTCCCACGTGGCAGAAATGGATCTACAGGAATCCCTGTAGATGATCCTATAAGAGGCCAGACGCTGCCATCCACGGCGCAATTTCCTCAGCTGCCAATATTGGAAGGGTCAGAGCTAACGCGCAACGTCACTTCGATTTCTACCATAGTCATCTTAGTTTTAGGAACAGCTCTTGCGACTACGGTAGATGTTGATCAAACTTCATTCGTAATATTGTGAGAAGATTGTGTTTTACGATATTGTTATGTATTAATGTAGTATGTTGAAGTGATAAGAAAATAAAGGTAAGAATTGTCAAACGATACAGCTGTGAATTCAATATGAACTGAAGTGGTGAGAAAATTTAAGGAAGAATTATCATTTTAAAAGTTAATCTCCTTTTCTCTCTTCTCCTTCTTTTTCTTCTAGAAACCTTACCTTCATAATAACACTTTCGAATTAAGTAAATGAAGTAAGTTATACTCATAGACATATTTTATTGGGTTGACTACATTTTGAGGTAGACGAAGGCAATAAGTTGACAGACTAATAATAGCATGTATTGTCAATTAGGCAACAATTTTGATTACCTAGAGAAATTAAACTGTTTCCGAAAACGAGGTATGAAGAAGTTGTGCTGATATAAGAAAGAGTGATTTTTTAAAATTAATTCTTCCATGTCGTAAGCTATATCTAATCAAAAAGGTTAGAACGTTAGGATTCCTTGAAAAATACCTAATGATGTAAATGTATTACGGATTTTTAAAGAGGTGATGAAGAAATGTAATTCATTCATGTAAAATTGATCGAACTGCGTGTATTTTGGAGTGTTGCAAAGTCTATCCTTCAATTTATTCATGTATTTACCTATAATCCTCATTTTGATACATCGGACTTGCCAAATAAAGCCATTCTTAAACAATGCTAATCAATGGTCAAAACCTATTCTTTATCAGGACAAAGAAGAAGAATAAGGTAAATTAAATTAAAGTAACCTTCCCATATGATATTATGACTTTTAATCATTTCCTAATATCTTGAACAATGTCCTCTAAATTCTCTCTGAATATTTTTTGTTTGAATATCACAAATTGTCCTTTTATCTAACTACGTGTTCAGTATATATTCTGTGTTTTTATCTTCTTCCCTTATTAATTCGAAAGGGTCATCAATAACCATGCCATCGCCACCATGATCAACCCCTACGAAGCGTATAATGAGAGATTCTAAGCATGTCTGCTCTGGTCCACTGAGCACAGAGCTGCTGCCATGGCGACATGGGACTAATGGAAGAAGGCAACGCTAGCTCATGCTTCATGATCAGGAAGGAAGGAGGAAAGGAAAACTCAATGTAGGTCATGGCTCGCCTCATTAGGCGCCTCTGCCGACGAGAGAATTTCAAGTGCTATATTCCCCTCTCGCAGCAATTTGCTCAGGTGGCAATTTAGGATACAAATCCACTGGATGAATTTTTGGTGTAGCGCCTTTTATGTAGATTACCTAGTCACGATTTTATTTCAAATAATTTCCCGAATTCGCACCAAATGCTTGGCATACTCTTATATTTATTTTTTTGGGTGACAACTTTGTTGTACATTTTTATATTAATAGCTGAAGTCACCCGACGTCACGCGGGAGCATGAATTAGTCGTTCATAAAAATAACTTTGTTTTTGTTATTTCAAGTTTTCTAACCATGAGCTCAAATCCAACACACGCTTTTTCACTATTATATTAATGTAATGCCTGAAAGTGAAAATTAAATAAAGAGCGAACGATTTCGTCCCAACCAATTTAATACGTTTCATAACTGGTTATATTAAATGAAAAAGCTAATAAAAGTACTAACATTCAGCTTAGTACAAAAGGCATTCGTGATACCTCATAATTATTTTTCCTCATCTAAATGATAAGATTTTACCATAATGACCCATTAAATTTAATTATCAATGACAGACATTACAACCTTCGAAGCTAGAAGTTAAGGAAACTTGAAATTTTCTTTAGCTTATGGGGAAGGAGGTGTGCAGAATTAACCATGTTATATTCTTTGAAATAAAGGAACACTTAAAAACAACTAAAAGCACTTTGCAAATGGTGAATAAATATTATACTCGGAAATTTAATATACCCCGTAATCCATAATTACGACATATTGATCATTTGTTTAAAAATATATTTTCCTTACTGAATTGACGTATTCTCTGACCTATCAAAAAAACAGAGATTTGAATTTATTCTCATTATGTTGCACAAATTTGTTAGGTTTCCCTGCAGAAAATGTGAAAGAATCAAGAGTCAGTAACTCCAGTCAGTCAGTTAAGAGCAAAGCAAGTCAGTAGAAGATGTGTCTTAGCGTTTTTGAGTTACACTATTTTTGTTCACAATACTATTTCACACATAACGTCGAGTTTAATATGCACATTGCAAATGTCATAAATAAGCCAATCAAAACCTTACTTGAAATTTTCGATAGAGATCCTTCGGAATTGAGGTGAAGCAATTTTGTGTCGATTAATGTAATTTTGTAATATTTGTGTTCAATCGGTGACACGAGTAAGTAAACAAACGAACAAAATAGGACACAATCCTTTTCCCTATTAATGAGCAAACATCAAAGACAAATTTGTCATTACTTATTGACTCATATCAACCAGGTGTCAATAGCGCACCTACAAAACGCGAAGCAAAGATCTATGACCAATAATTTATCAATATTCGCTTTCAAATCATTACTGGATATAACAGGACCCATATGATGGATATTATCTGGTCTAGACACGGCGCATATGTTACCCTTGATTGGTCAACACCACGGGAATACTTTTCGCTGTCAAAACGATTGGTTCGGACGAAACCTCTGCTTTTAAATTGGAGCACTCTGCGAGTGTGAGAAGTGCACATTAATATATCCACCTATCTCGTAGAGGTAAATGATGTATGTAGAACCCAGAATGTGCACAGAAGCGCGACTGCACAGCGCTCCTCTGTTAATGTACACATTTGTCGCCATGGTTAATTCAGGACGCAACGAAATCACGCGCGTTTTCCTGTTAATGCACTCGTTTACAAGCATGATGCATACGAACACGTTGAGAGTGGCACAAAATAATGAGGACGAAATGAAGAAACGCGCATGTGAATTTTGGCAGTTCGTGTAATAAAACTAGATGCAATTTCCAATCATTTGTTCACTGAGATACTGTATATTCTTTTAATTTGCAATCACACGTACTATAATAGATCATGATAGCTATTGCATGTACTATAGCGCATAAATGAATTTAATTCAATTCAATTAAATGCAATTTGAAAGAGTAGTTTATTTACATGTTAAATATGGCGATGCGTCAGCCTCTTTCCCTTCTTAAGCCCTTTAAAGACGTGGGCTTAAGGGGATACATACCCTAGAATATACTCTAAATGAATTGTTCAGTTGCGTCTACATTTTTAAGAACAAATATGAAATGTTTTACGTACAGCTACAGAACTTGTTATTGGGTCTTTAACAGTATACATGGATTGAAAATTATTTATAACTTTGGCGTATTATAATTATTTCTTAAACCTTAAACAGGTGCAACTGACTCATTTGATTGACTTATTGAGCACCTTTGGGAACTATGGAAAACCATTATTATACACAGCGGCCAAAATAAATTTTAAGAATGTGGTTTTTATTGCGATATTATTGGTTAAGCAGCTGTTATAGTTTTTGGAATTTTCAGAAAGACTTCAAATCGGCTGCGCATTTCCAAAACAGATCACATCTTCAATTAAAATCATTTGCGATGTACTAAAAGGTGTTCGTAAGAAATAAATATAGTTAAATTATTTCAGTGACCTATGTTTGCCCTTGTATTCAAACACGTGTTCCGTATTTGAATGACAGACTCTTTTCAAGGAGGAGGAAAACCAGCAAAAAATCTCCTTTTACATGCGCTAATTATCATAAAATTTTGCTTCTATGAAAATAAACTTTCAGTCACTTAGCAAAAATCTGGTGGGAACTTTTGACGTTAATAAATCTCTCAACTTTAAGTGATTAATTCGTACAAAGGGAGACTAATTTGCGGCGAGGAGTTAACTTTTAACTACCAAAAATACAATTTTCACATGGTTTGTTCTTTTACTGTGAAGAGCATATCCCCTTTAAAGCTTATTCTGTAAGATAGAGGGTTTATATAAGTCCAATGTGTATAGTAATCGATCTACAACATGGTTAATGTTCTGTAACATCAACATTTATCAAATGATAAATCATACAACAGAGAGTAGAGTTTATTAGGGTAACATGATTTGGTTATGAGACTGCCGACATTGATTGGCACGTACTTAGTTTTTTATTTAAAAAAATCAGTATCAAGTCAGTTCATGTAAAGCAATGTTTTAAAACTTGCATGAAATAAGGCTACGATATCATCAATTACGGTTAAAATCTTGGATTAATTTTCGATTTGAGAAGCGTTTGTAACTGATTTCCGGTGTGATGTGGTACTTATTAATGTAATTAAATTTATTTTAATATAAGAGAAGCAATGCTTCTCATCTTCCAATATTAAAGATAAAAAAGTGTGACCTACCTACATAATTTTAAGTCCCACGTTATCTTGTGGCTGTTTCAAGGTCAAGAGCTGGTTACATCTGGATATATGACGGTAGGTATACAATGATCGATTGAAACAGGGTACGGTTGAAACAACGCTAATAATTCAAAACCAATTACCGGTAGAGAAGGCCATGTAAGACTAGAATGACATGGGATCCTGTCGGATCCATCCGTCTACATGTTTGAAGTAGACTTGTAAATGGTAACAGTAAAGTTGTCGGAGTTGCAAAGGAGCCACTCGCTCAAGGTGGTTATTACGTGTAACCACAAAGGTGTCTGTAATGAAAGCAACTCTTGTATTTACTTGTATCAGTTTAAGGAAAACACGTAACTAAGTCTTTATACAACATCAAGATGACTAAAATTTTCTCGGATGAAAGTGTACATATGATGAAAAAATGCACGCTTAAACACTGCCTCTTAGATTGCGAAAGCATATGACTTTGGCAGTGGTGCCGCTAAATGTCATAAAAGCCCAGCCGGGCGCCGGGTGATTAAACGTACGTTGGAAAGCATGAGTCAGTTCACAAAAGATCCGTACGGATATTCGTCTTTTTAGGCATTGAAATCGTCGCAGAGTACTCTCCACGGTTCTCCGAGATCCGGACAGACGTTCGCTTGGTGTAATAGAGAGAGGGACATTGTGACGTATTGACGAGTACACACTAAAGGAGAATGCCTGGGTGGCCAACCCTGCAGACAGAGGCTTCTGGATAAATTGTTTCCTGTCACAGGTTTCCCAGGTCATTTTTCTATCACCATAACACGCATTCCGCATTTCACTTTCGTCGTGGTTCGTGTTGCGGTTCATGGTTGTTCCGTTGTTTACTGGGGACGTGACTACTGGAGGAGCACTGACTGGTCACGTGATCTCGGTAAGGAGCAGTTGCAGTCTGTCCTGTTTTCACGCAAGTACCGACACGGCTTGTCATAGTCACAGCCTGATCACAGCTCGGATCAGTCACAGATTGCAGTTGCAGAGAGCCGCGGCGCAGTCTGAGAGTTAACAGTCACAGAATACCTCACCATTCTCACGCTCAAAAATATCAACTCGCACCTTCACGTATTCTTGCCGTACCGATAAAATAATACCGGTAAACAAATAGTGATTTTGGAAGCAGATACTATCCTGTTCAATGAATTGCATTGTTATAAATTTGTGGAATAAAATTCATACAAGTTTGTATGCAAAATAAATTAAATTATTTATAAAAACTGAAAAGAAAATCTTGGTGGTGTTTTAAAATGCTAATATTAATGTAAAAAATGTAGCTCGTGATACATAAGCTGCTGCAGAATTAAAAATCAAATATAAAATAATCGTTTATACAATTTGTTCGGTGAACTTTTGTAAAAATGTGTTTTATGTTAGTGACCGGGGAGTCATAAAAATACAATTATATTTTAAAGGTAAGTGATATTTTGTCATGATAAATTTTCAATTACGACACAGAATGATACGTTTTCAATTACGACACAGAATAAATTAATGGCAGTGTGACGCGAAGCTGGAACCGGGAACAATACCAGAGTCTCACTGTTGAAGTCACACTCCACGAAAAGGTCATAGTCATTGGATCGGTAATGTGTCACTGCCCCAACTCTGCCACTCGAACAGTTGGAGCAGTGACAATTTTTTTTCTGAACCGGCACATCCCTATTGTTTACTGATTTATTGATGTTATCATTCTCATTGTTAAAGATTTAAAAAGGTCTTCTGAAATCCCAAAAACCATTCAGGGAATTGTTTTTCATAATATAATTATTCTTAATAATTGTATATAATTGTCTGTCACAATAACAATTAATTATAGATAATTACATTATTATTGAAGATAAGAGAAATTATTTCGAATTATAAGTATTTTACACTGTTTTGTCCATACACCATATTGGTTCATACGACGAATTTACGAGACATTTTGTTCAAAAAACATTAAATTTAAAAAAATCTCCGTTTTTAGTACAATAATTAAAAAAAATTAGATAACTTTGATCATGTATATTATCTAACCTTGATTATTCTTTTGTATTGCGAATAATGCGATCTATGATTGTTTGAAGCAATGTTTGGATAATGATGGTCGATATTTAATTGTATATTAACTTCATTCACTTGCACATAAATTTTGCCACAAGATTCATAATTTATAGTCAGCTGTTAAATATCTGAAAACGGGAAAAAATAAAATGCTTCATTTAGTGCAAAATGGTGCGACTATGATAGTATCCTAGTGAACGAAACACAGCTGCTATTGAAAAGAAATTAAAACGAATAAAAAATAACTGACGCATGGAAATACTGCTAAATCCGAACAAATTTCAGCATAGTATGAAATTAAATTATGTGTCGGGAACAAATGTTATGAGCTGTTACGCTCATACATAAGAGAGACTGAATCAGTCGTCAGATTAAAAGCAGGTGTCGGGGTGATTGATTTCGTTACTTCACAGGTTTTTACTGCGTTGTTCCATAACGAAATCCCCTTCAAAATAAATAAGTCTGTAATCAGGAAAAGGACGAGTTTTATTTTATTAAATTGGAGCAGAAACTAAGAGCTCGTAGAAAGAAAAACATAACATGGAAAAATATTTTGGTGTCAACAACTGTAGGACACATCAAATCGTCTGCAATTCCTGAAAATTTAGTTTCAGTGCAGTTGCATGCAGCACTCACGAATCTGAGTTGTAGAAATCTTCAAGTTTCACTACACAAAGTTCAATCACAATGTTCATATGCTGCAGTACTGGCACTTAGTCGTTTGACTGATCTCAGCTCGGGTAGCGAGGGAAGACGTCTCGGTCATCCGTGAGCTGGCTCGTGGCAGAGCCCGGAGCTCATATCAACGACACATATTTTCATTTGCAAATAATTTAATAACAAGAAAAAACTAATCACTACAAATAATGTATGCAGAACTACTTAAATTTTTACAATATTTGATATATGAAGAGTATGCGTGTGTTCTTTACAATATTATTCATATTAACAAGATCACTTGAATTACAATTACAGAATTACTTATCGTTTGCAGATTTGATATATGGATGATTTGCATGCCTTATTTATAAATCATACATATTAATACAAAGTTAGAATGAAATTACAAATACAATTACTCAAACCATTTACAAGAAAAAAATGATGTGTGCATAAAAACATTTAATTGAATCGAGACTTAAGCTGCACTACTTTTACAAGATAAAAAATTGAAGCCAATGCTCTTGGCGTATATAAGAAGGAATCGACATGGAATTGAAACAAAATAGAACCTTTTGAGAATTGAACTTATATCTCCTTGCGCTGGTGGTATTTAGTCTATTTCCAGGTTTTTCACCCAATTCTGGTGTCGACTTCCACGTTCTGGTAGTCGTGATTATTTTCTCTTGCTGGCGCTTCCAAGTTGCATCCATCCCAAAGAAAATTATGAATCTGATGACTTTATAGACTATATACAGAATCTTCTTGATTGTATGTTACTGAAATTTGAAATAAAACACGTTAGTAACATGTAGTTTAAAAAGTCCGCTAGCCACTTGCGGACAAAGTTTTCATCTGGTTGATCAGGAGCTTTGATCTCGTAGCGAGTGTTGAGAGTCCCTTGAAAAATCGTTGAATGGCTGATGAGACGTCGTTTGGCCGAGTTTATATAGGATACCTTCGTAACCCCAGGCAATTGACTACTATTGGCTGCCTTACTCAAGCGTTTTATTTCTCTTCTCTGTAGCACTATCTCTTTTTTCGTTGATAAGTTATCTACACTCTGTGGATGTTCAAGTTCTTTATTCCTAGGAGGTTTAGAGTTCTTTGACCCTTTGGGACGTACTCGTTTCTTTTTAATCATTTTGCTCGCGGTCTGAGCAGCGGTCACACGCTCCTTACAAGCTTCGCTTATAACAACTAACACCACATACATTTCAGATGCACACAAATCAAAGCAGATATAAATTATTTATCGCACACATTGAGAGGTTTATTTAAATTGTAGAAAAAAGTAATTAACTTCTTTAAAATACTTGAACATATTAAGTAGTTTTGGATACCAAACACGAATACATAGAATTGAATTCCCATTAGCTTATTATGACGTCTTATTTCTGTTACACTGGAAGAAAATAACTTTTTCTCTGAACTGGAGAATTTTAGCAGTGCAAATCAAATTATATCAACTTTTATAATATTTTGTTCGATATGTGTACGCTCCTGGAGTTTGAATGTTAGAAAATTTCATTCAGAACATATCAGTTTATACCAGAATCAAAAAGCTGGACTGATGAGCCTCGAATATAAAAAACCATTCCACCAGAAGCGTCTCCCACTGAAAATAAAATTGATGACCGACCTAAGGTGAATTCACTTAACAATATTTCTCCTTTTTTTTGCTATACTTTTTATTTGAAAATGAGTAGACGAAAACATTTATTATCGATCATGCATGTTTGTTTGACGAAAATTTAATATTCTCATTTTGCACTTCAGTGTGAATACAATTTAAGAGAAAAAAAAGATTTTTATTTACAAAAATATCTACTTGGAGATTTAACAGTGTTATCTACAATTCAGTATTGGAAAAGTTCACTTTTAGGAAACTTTTTGTACGTGATGACGATCGATGGAAGCGAAGTTGGCTTTGCTGATATCTTTACCCAGCTCGCTCTCTTTCTCTCTCTTATAGGATACGGACGAGAGCATCTGTTAGGTTTATTCCTTCAAGGAAGAAAGAAAATTTGGCAGACAGCATGTCCGTTAATGTGTTGATCCGCCGGCGCGCTATCCGGTAACACATCGAGTGCAGCAATACACAAACGATCATCACATAAACTATAAATTGAAAATAAAAATGAAATCAGCATTCCTTAATTGCAATATCTCTTTCTGAGCGACAAATTTTGTGGTCGTTTGATAGGTTTCAGCCTAATATGGACCGATGTGACATTTTGAGGAATTATCTCATTTTGAGACAAATTGGTCATTAAGCACATAATTAATATAGTATTTGAGTAACCGTAAACATCAGCTAGATAATATTTGTATCGAGAAAATTCTACTACTAACGCGTAAATTATTCATCCGGTTACTGCAAAGCAACCCTCGTAGAAATGTTGAGTTGTAACGATGTCGTTACAACGTCGTCAAAGTCGTGGCAACGTCGAAAAACAACTTCGAGAAGACATTGCCAACGCGTACGCATATAACGTCTATTCAACTTCGGAGAACGGCGTCTTCACGACGTCTTAAGAAAAACGCTTATTCGACGTTCGGTAACGACGCCAAAACAACGTCGTGACACGACTTTCTTGAAAATGTTGAATTATCATATTTATTACAACTTTCATGGATACTATGCATCGTCTCACCTTGTTAAATCATATTTTATGACTTGTAACACACCTTCCTACAAGAACCTTGTGTCGGGGAAGATTTTTTATTGCTTCGCAAGCCTCTGCATGTAGGCTTGCTTCGCAGTAAGATTTCCTCCTCTCCAAAATAAATACTCAAAGGTAGTTTCAATTAGAACGAGGTTTATTATGTAAAACAATTCTTCGTAGAGTAAACAAAGGATAGCATGAGACGACGAACGACGGGCGTTGAAAGTTCAATGTCAATTTGTGCCTCGTTCTCGTAACTCACGCTTCAGGTTAGTCGGTGGTCGAGTGTAAGTAGTTGCCTTCTCCGTCGTTAGATGGCACCGCAGGTGGTGTCAGGTTGTAACTAGTTGACGAAATGCAATATTCGGTTGCGTGATGGCGCCTCCGGTTGAAGTTATTTTCGTGTCTTCGTCGTTAGATGGCACCGCTGGTGGTGTCAGATCGTAACTAGTCGACGAAGTGCAATTTTCCGGTGCGTGGTGGCGCCTCCTGTTGAAGTTATCTTCGTGTCTCTGAGCGGGTCCCAGGGCTGGCCGCGAGATGACGCTTCGTGACGATGCTTGAAATATTTTCAATCACGAATTTCGAAGATAGAAATTATTCGGCACTTGACGTGTGAAATCGTTGTCACGAATTTCGACTTAGAAATTATTTCCGAGATCGGAGAATATTTCAGTCACAGGTTTCGGAGATAGATTTTCTTCAGCACTTGATACGTAAAATCGTTCTATCACTAGTTTTGACTTGGTAGATTTTCTGAGCTCGTGAAATATTTCAATCACTGGTTTCGAAGATAGAATTTCTTCAGCTGGCCTAGGCTTCCCGTGAGGAGCTATCGGATTTGCGATGTGAACACCTCGGGAGTTTCTAGCAGAGTGATTTCTTCGTCGCCGGTAGTTATAAGCTAAACAAAGACAAGCGACGAGCGTGACGACGTAATACTGGTGCGAGGCTCGCCTATTTAGAGATAAACGAGGGGCGTCTCCGTTGCACGCGGCCCGTGTGTATCAAGGAGTCTTCCACTATTTACAATATTAGGATTCTTTGGCGTCGTATGCTGATACTAACTTGAATGTTTGACGATCGTCATAGCGACCAGTATAAACAACATGGCGCATCGTCGTAGTTTTCGGCCCCATGTATGTAATGTGTTACATGGGGGAGATTCATCAATACGTATTAGGTATGTATTAAGTATATGTAGGAATGTGTCCCTACACTTGTTTTCCGTATTCAAAGTCCGAGTACGGCGTGAATCGATTCAGGGTCATTTCCATCTTATGGGAGAGCACACTTGCACTGAGCTACTGCAACATAGGGATAAAAGCTAAGTTTGTATCCTCTTGTATTTCTCTGTCTTATTATTGGTACCATAAATAGTAAACACGTAAAATATATCTCCGTAAACAACTAAAAGATAGGATGTTCTCGGCAAAATTAATTCTTGGCGAAAAATGAACCCAAGTGGAGTTCCAACTTTCTCTACCAGACGGCAGTGAAGGACGGACCTTCGAAATCGCGAATGTGGTTCCGACCATCCAAAGAGAAATGGGCCACAATTCACGGGAGCGAAGACCCATGCGCTGAAATAATAATAATAATAATAATAATGGGATAATCCAGACTGTTCTTTGTGTAGCTCGTACCTCACTACGACCAGCAGAAAAAGCTGAGATCCAACACGGAATAAAATAATAATAATAATTATTTTTAATATTATTTATTACAACCGAGTCATCTCAACGTCATATAACGGAGTCAACCTCAACGTCGATCTTCGACTCGATATCGACGTCGAAAAAACGTAGTTCATTATAGTCGTCTCGACGTTGCATAACGACGTTCCCTCGACTTCAAATTCCGGAAAATTTCAACTCGATATCTACGTCGAAATACGTCGAAAGTCGGCTCAACGTCGGCGATTTCTTCATGGGCAATTACGAGCGAAAATTTTTACCACTCACCTCGAGGGACAAACGATGTCATGAATGACTCCAAAATATTTAATTTACTTCTTTTATCGACCTCTTTGAAAGTAACATGTATGCTAATATTGTGACGTAATTTTTACAGATAAATAAATTATAACGGATTTTTAGTGTTTTTAAAATATTTCCGAACACTTGCTGCAAACTTATATACTCATACCAAAGGAGAGAAAATATATTCAATTATGTATAATGGATTTTATTTGTTATAGTAGGATAAATGTTTTTGGAACATTTTCTCTGAGTACATTCGTATAACAATATGCAACTAGCATAGCTGGTATTAAAACAGAATGTTAAAACTTATCAATCGCGTATTTCTACCTCTTAAATTAGCTTTTTATGGTCTAAAATGTCTGTCAAATTTGTAGATAATATAATCTGCGTCAAAATAATAAATATTTCTTACATGTAGGAAATATTATGCCAGCTCAGACCAGGCAAAATCTGGAATTTCCAATATTCTGTAACTGGATAACAAGAACAATACACGTTGCATTGGTTTAGCCTCTCTTCCGCTTCAAATATGTTTTTGCGAACACTTGATAAAAAACTCGAAAATGCGTAGGTGGAAAAACAACTAGTGCAAAACTCGAAACATAATACCCTTTGCTCATGTTCGTGATAAGTTCACAGCAAAAAATGAGGGAATAAATCGCATTCACGGAATATGCTTTTTGCCTTGATTATGATATTGCTCACTAAATCTGATGGAAGATTTGTTCGATACAAGGTGTAGTGTGGAAAACACAACATACTTGACATTAATAATTTATGGCTGAAGAGCAGTCAAAACTGAGTATGAGATGGACAATAAACTACTAGAATAAATATACACATTTATTTTGTGTACCCTACACGTGGAGAAGCTATGTGATAACTTTCGATCAGGTGGAAATGTCGACGAGCCGGGAATCGAACCCGGGACTCCAGCTTTCATCGCAGGGGTTTTAACCACTACACCACCCCTTAGCCTTCCACAGTTGTACACCATTTCCACCCAGACAACCATTTCCGAGGTTTAGGTCTGGGTGCAAATGGTGTACAGTTGTGGAAGGCTAACGGGTGGTGTAGTGGTTAACACCCCTGAATCTGGGTTCGATTCCNCAAATGGTGTACAGTTGTGGAAGGCTAACGGGTGGTGTAGTGGTTAACACCCCTGAGGTCTGGGTTCGATTCCCGGTTCGTCGCCATTTTCACCTGACCGAAAGTACTAGAATAAAATTCACATTAAAAATCGAAAATAAAAATAAACTAAATTTTCTTGATGTATTAATTAATCGTGAGTGACGGATTGTTGGTTTAGTATCATTCACATTAATGGAACCATATTAATGATATGCCATCATATAATATTTTAAAAATAATATCGAAACCTGAAAAGATAATCCATACATAGTTATTGAAATATATTATTATTTTCAATTGTTTCAAATTAAACTTGTGTAAAAATTTATCTATGCAAACCTCAAATTTTATGCGAGAGAACTTAAGATGATGATGAGTGAAAAATTAGACATTGATATCACGAGATTCCTACACTTCCTACTTATAATATTTTTTATAAAGAAACTGAATGGCTTATCGAATGAAAAGTAATGAGTCAAATGTTGGCAAACAATCAGTATTTTAAGTACTATTTAATGAATCGATGTATTACATTGCGACCAATGAAATTGGTAGAAATTAATTTTTATAATTATTTAATGGATTTTGAATGAGAGATCATGTAGTTGCTTCACTTTACCTGGGAGGTAATTTTTGAATTAGTATGCGCATTCGACACCGTTCACCACTGTTTTCTTCTGTACGATCCATTTTCTATTTCATTTACTCTATTCTGTTTCATTTGTAATGACATACCTGCGCACGGATGTTCTGAAACCATGCAGGTGCATATGTTTGTAAATAAAGTAAAAATATTTTACATCTTTCGAAAACTATTAAAGAGCGATATCTATCTGAATATTACAAATATGAAATTTATCTCTTACATTCGTCTCATCCACTCGGGCATAGCCCAAAGTAATGTGAGCATCCTTATTGTTCTGTATCTTTTCTTATCAGACATCTTTCTCCCATGTCAGATCTTTGCAATTCAATACGCTGACAAAGTCACCCTTTCAGCAAGTTTACCGACACTTACTAACATTAAATAACCATTGGAATAATTACAACCTAAAATAGAGAAAAGAATCTCAACCCGGGAAAATCATTCCATATTTCTCACAGAATCTTCATCCAGAAAAACGTATTCCTATTCTTTCTATTACATACTGATTTTTTTCTGTCATTTCTGTCAGTCTTATGGAAACTCTCTCTTCTTCTTTCCTTCTTTCCTTTCTTTCTTCCTTTCAAAAAGTAAGTTTATATTTTACCCAGACTCCTAAGCATTCACATAGCATTTTTGCGGAGAAAACCTTCGTTTTTTAGTATTTATTCTACCCGCAAAACAGACGGGGCGATTTAATTGATGCCGCAAAAATAAAAAGTAAAAAATCCAAATCCGTTGTTCCACTTTTACCAGACGAGAATTTATGCGCGAATCTGGTTGATGCCGCGAGAATCACTTAACATGCTCGATGAACAAAATGATTTGATTTGCGTTGCTAAAACGGCTGATCGATCGTCTAGCGCAGGCCGCAAAATTACCGCATACAAGCTCAAAAAGGAACAGCAAGAGCAGACTCAATTGCTATAAGTGCGAAAAATTACTATTGAATCATTCCGTATTTAAGAAGTCAAGTTTGGGAAAACATTGATTATTTGAGTTTTGGTGGTGGTTACCTTTAATATTACTTGCCTGGAGTTGCATTGTCTGTCAAAATGGTCTTCAACCTTTTTAAAGAGGTCATGATGGTCAAATTAATTCATATTTTGAACGATAAATTCATCGCTCAAACTATAATTTCAGTAAGAATAAGTCTAACCTTAACGTATTATATGTGGTAAATGTTTTTTAATATTCCCCATGTCTATGACAGAAACTCTATATAAGATAAGTCATAATTAATTAGAGGCTGACCTAGTAATTTTTCGAAATTTAAGTGAAATAATTTTAATTATTTATTTTGTGGTTTACAAATCAGACTGGGAATAAAAGCAACCTGCCGAAGCAAAGAATTTTCCGAATAAAGAAGTTCAATTATTATTAATGACTTTCAACCTTCCCACATACTAATCTCCCACAAGTGGAGGTACGTTTATCTTCTCCTGAGATTTTTTTAGGATGAAATATATAAATTTATTTCGATTCACAGAAGAATTTTGCACATCTTCGTTTTCTACATTTCGTGTAATACTATTAATTCTGATATTATGTACAATAGTTGCTTTTTAATTTCGACAATAGTTCTTCATTCTTCTTCTTTTCTCGGTCTGTCTTGC
Organism: Laupala kohalensis; assembly: GCA_002313205.1. Taxonomy (NCBI): domain Eukaryota; kingdom Metazoa; phylum Arthropoda; class Insecta; order Orthoptera; family Trigonidiidae; genus Laupala; species Laupala kohalensis. The sequence continues at coordinate 447,252 of NNCF01126069.1, forward strand.
AATAGAAATGTTTGTGGTGGGACTTAGTAACTACGGTGGTTGATTTATTTGTTTCATTTTTATATAAACATTTCCTATTAACCCACACCAAAATTTAGGAATTAAAAAAATATTTTCCTATTACTATTCCATATTTCAGTTTCATAAAATGACAAAATGTTCGTTTTTTGGTGAGGTAAAGACAAATTTACACAATTTTGTTTCTATGTATTTTAGGACGAATAAGATAAAGTCTTATAATGCTGGATTTAACTACTTATACAAAGTAGTTCCACAATGGAATGTATTTTATCCATGTATTCCTTTCTCCAGCGTGAATACTAATGGAGGGAGGGAGGTGTCATTACGCAAAATTGAAAGGTTGCGATGTAGTCAGAGCGTTATAATTCGCAGAGGCACTTCCCCTAAGATATTTACACTATTTAAAATTTCCTTTTATTTATTGATTCTCATGCTAACATTATTATTCAACTTAACAATTTTACTTCCTGAATCGGAAACATTTGTTGATGTTTTGTCATTCTATATTTCGATACATCTATTGTCGAAAGATAAATTATCTATGCCCATGGACATCTCTGCTTCAGAAAATCTGTGCTCTGATGGATGAAGGATCAAACTGTTCTTGGAATTGACAGTTCACTTTGGATAATCTCGCGTGGTTCTTAAGACTAATTTAACTCAGTGCATTTCTCATCAGAGGTTGGAGGGAAACAACAACAAAAATTATTTCATAATAACCAAATTATGTAATAATCGCTACAAGATCATCAAACTATTTCAAAACTTCGATGTTCCATGCAAATAAATTAACCCTGAGAATTAGTCCTGCAATTTTCAAACGTTGATACTACCTCACCGGTAATGAAAACTCAGGTGGCAAACTGAATTTTTAAGGTATATTTCCGATAACACATAACAAAAACACTCTTAAACTGTGAAGTGTGATGTGACTTACAATTTTATAGACTACTTGAGAAGTTTGAAGGAAATTAATCTGTCATGGAAATCAGAAAAAAAGGATTTGAAACGTGTGTTTAATCTAAACAACAGGAAAGGAATATTTGTATTTTCGAAGACATGAGGTAATAATCAATGGTTTAAAAAATTTATTAAACCAATTGCCTTCCTAAGATTCTCTACAATAATAAAATATTTATGTACCGGAAAATATCATTTGGAGTTTTAAACGTGAGTTATGTGTTCATTTCTGAGTTTCATATACAAAATGCATAACATTATTATTGGGGTTTTAGGGTTTGCCAACAACTCGGTCATTTGAGTCATCATAACTTAGAGATTCCTCATAACTAGCGTAAGGAAGATAAAGTTAAGACATAGAACTTCTATATCTAAATATCTAATTTTCTCTAATAGTGTTAAACGATCAGCGTGCAAATAATAAATCATCTCTTTTAAACATACTTCGACTTTATTCTTCAAATGTTTATAATACCCTTGTTTGAATGCTCTCTTATGGAAACAAAGTGCGTGTTAAACTACTACAGTACCATGGGTTTGTAAAAAATATTACAAGCAGCGGTAGTGACTTAACGCTAACGATACAAAGTTTACTGAATATTTAATAATTTTATTCACGAAACACGTTCGAAATTATATTCGATAATGAAAAGATTTTCATGTGATAAGTGGAAAACTATATTCAATTTCCCCATAGAATTGGTTCCTTCCATTCCTGTGAAAAGCTCACGGTATGAGCATGAAGCTGGGAGCATCGTTGAAGGAAGGCCATCTAGAGCGACTAAAAGACCGCAATGGCGTGGCAGCGTTCAGCACCCGGGAAATCTCCAAAGTGCTTTGGGTCAAAGAGAGCACACAGACTGGGAGAGAGGTCTACGGCGATCCTTTTGAACAGCTCCCGAACAGATGAAGCGTGCCAGCCAGTTCTACCACTTTCACCTTGTACACCCTCACCGTCACCTCCACTGTCTCCTACTCCCAACACCGGTTCCCACTCCTGGGGAGAAAAAACCTTTGCCAGAGTAACCACTGGTCGGTATATCCAACGTATATCCTTTGTCACTACCTTTCTGACAGTGAAATTAACGAACGGAACCACTTCATCCACTACACCGCAGCCACCAAAATTTCTATAAGTTCCTATTCTCATCGCCTCACCTAAGGTCGTGAACTGCTCAACATCTATTTCTATCTCCACTGTTTTCGTGAGAGTCCCCCCCCCAAACTACATCTGATTCTCCCACCACTTTCTCAAACCCTTGTCGTGAGAGGACAGCGTCATCACTGTGGTCGCTTCCTCTATTTTCATCTCATGTGAATTTCATCTCATTTTTTCATCTCTTTTTGGGAAACGTCGGTGCCGACCCAGCGCGTCGGGCTTCTGTATCGGCCTCGTAAACTTGTCATCTCCGATGCGTATTGTGGTCGACGAGACAAGCTTTTTCTGAAAGGGTATGCCTCGCAGTTGGTGAAGTCTAAATCAAAAGTGCGAATATGCACAGAGAGACTCAATGCCTAGTAATGAAGTTTACTGTGACTCGTCTAAAGTTAAAATGCGAAGTAGGTATGGTCCATAATAGAATACGAATTGATAATTCCATTGAATTATTCTATTTCGCGACTAAAATTTGATAACGACTAAGTCATTCTGACTGCCAAGTATTCTTTTGAGAAATAAACTTTGCCTTTTAATATTTTTCTATATTTTATTATTATTTATTCAAAGTTGAATTGCTCAGCAAAGTTGCGCTCTACAGTTGCATGATTCATTAATAAAATACAGTACACCATTTTATATTTTATATTTGCAATTGCACTAAAGGTAGGGGTCCACGCATAGAATCTTTTAGGAAGAAAATATTAGATGGAATTTGTGGATACGGAATCTGTGGAGGTTGAGAAAAAAGTTAGGCCTGTACTGTATTATTTGGCAACTTTTTGAATATGAAAGGTAACTAGTTCTCTGTAGGTTTGTTAATTGTTTTCAAATCAATTGCTTTGATCAAGAACTCGCTTTGAAAAGTCTTAAATTTACAATTAATGGTTTTTGACGCAATTTGGGTAATGGATGCAGGAAAAGAGGTCTATTGGTTGATGTATACAGAAGGGCAGAACATTTTTTTGAGAGTATAATTTTATTGCAAATTGATCGCAGGTGTACTTTTAGATACTAAAGGAACATGAATTTTTTCGGCGCTTCGATAGTACCTTCATTTCTTTCGTATATCATCTAGTGTTTAAATATTGGAGTTGTTGTTACACTGGTGGTGTTCGTTCAATTTCAATATATGTTACACCTTTGTGTTGACATGTATTGACTGAACTAACTGAAAATATCACTGTCCCCTTTAAAAAGTCAATATCTCTTTTGCAAGAAATGTTACAAAACATTTGAATACATCAAAATGAACAGTTCCATGTTACGACTTACTTTAATGAAAACCGTTCTTCGACATTTTGAACCGTTTAGAAGATATTTTAGAAGAACAGTTTTTCTGAACATCTTCACATGTACCATGATATGTCATAGGTACAGATACAGTTTCGACAATTATTTAACGTCTGACGCAGAGGTCACGCGGGCTTTAGATTATTTCTTCTTTGAAATCATTTACATATCCTCTATTTGCTCTCTCTAATGTACTAAAGTGTTCTGTGTTACATCTACCTTTAAATTCTCATCCATATTTAGATATTTTTAGAAATTACGTCTCTGTTTTCGGTTTCATTAATCTCATGTCTTAAAAAATGGAACCCAAAATTAACTATGTACATATATGCAAAGGAAATAAATCACATTATTTCTTCAAGCTCTTCCCTCTGACCTACAGATCATATTTTAAGATGAATGTACGAGATAACAGGATAAGCCCAGAGTCAAAACAGAGAAAACTTTTCTTCTAAGAAGATCTATGAATGATTTACCTTTAAAATTGTTTGCTAAAATGTTGAAATGTATTTAGTATTTAAAAAATAATATTTTAGTCCCCTCTGCGGCTACGGTGTCAGCGTGATCGCTCGTCACCAAGTCATCCCGACTTCAATTCCCAGGTGGGGCAAGAAAAAATTTGTAGCTTTTCATTTCCATGTCTGAGTTTAAATAACTGTGATGTATGAAAAGTTCACCCTCTGCGACTAACAACCGCAGTTGTAATACTCGGATACAGCAATCTGGATCCTATCTAGACGTAGTTCCTCCGATCTCGGTAAAATTCACGATTTGCCTAGTGAGTAAACTCTCACAAAAACTGAGCCTTACTGGCACTCGTCATTCGTAGTCTTTAGCTGGCAGAAAAGAGATACATACATACAAAAAGAATATTTTACAAAAAATAAGTTTTAAGAGCATTTTTGAAAATCGATCAGACAAAATATTGATTGTTTAGCATAATAGTTGATTGGGATAATACAGATGTTTAACTTTATGTATAAATATAAAAATAAAAAAAGATCGCTTACGATTGACATTTAAAAAAAGTAGACTTAAATAAATAAATAAATTCGAAATATTTGAGTTTGAAACAAAGTATTATTGGCAATAGAAATATATGTAGAATAGAAATGGATTTCCAAATTCATAATAACACTAGCTGAACTTACCAAAGTTCGGAGTTTGAATTGGAATATTCCCGGCAATTTCACACAAATCCACTGTTTTATTCTCTGGTAACTCCACAATGCAATTCTCTTAAATCACTAAAGACAGATAGTTGAATGAAACTTCACGTTAATTCACACTATAAGAAGAAGTTTCAATGTCTGCCTTCATGGGGAAAACGTATGTATATTATCTTATATCTTCAGACTACTAATTATACTTTCATATAATTAATAAATGAATATAATAATACAACGATATAAAAAGAGTAATTGAAACTACGTTCAATACTGTAAATTGTATTATCATCTACTCTCAGCATACGACATATACATATATAACTGGATCAATATCGCCATCCTTGATGAATGATAAACATTAAATAACAGATCATTTGTAATATTGAATCACATAGAAAACGAGTAACAAAACATATTGTACTCCATGTTGAATGTTTTGAGCGGAAATTTAATTGGTTGTATTGTATTGTCTTATTTTTACATTCCACTATTGAAGAGAATGAAGTCGCGGGAGATATTCTATCATATTTTCACATATTCCATTTATACGGGAATAAACAACATTAACTAAGTCTGATGAAAGATATACACATTATTTATTATCTGCGAATTAAATTAACTTTAACTGCACTCATTATTTTTCATTACATCATCTAATTTAATCTCTTATTTATGTTTTCATTTCATCACAATTTCGGAAGGGGTAACGTATCAATTTCGTTCTCTTAGTAAATTTCGTTTTGTCGTTATTTTAACTTGGTTATCTCAATTGGGTTTTGAATTCATTCATTTTTATCGAATTCTGCTATTGTTACGGCAATAACTGCTGCATTGTACATCTAAAAAACAATAAAAATATATAATATTGCGAGAGAAAAAAATTTGTTTATCGGTAAATCTTTCTTATTTCTAATTTATATTAAGGGTTTTTGTTTGTATATTCTAAGAGTTTTTATTAAGTCTTAATAAATGTTATATGAACGGAACTTTCTGACGTGTGTGTGTATAATTGCGACCTAGTTTGTATCCTCTCGTGAAGGACTTTGAGCCATACGATCGTATTCCACAAGATCTACAAATCTACTTAAAACTAAAAATCACGCAGAAAAGTCAATGCAACATTTGTGGAGGACACGAATTTACATTTTTTATTCAGGCCCTGAAAAGAATGCACACAAATTTCGGAATCGGAAAAAATTCGCATTTTTTTTTTGAAAAATCCTCTACCTTCCACGTCGATGTGTTTCCCTTATGGTGATTATCCATTTAATATCACTCAAAACCACTTAAATTTATGAAAGATTTCCTATCACTAAATTCACGCGCTGTCTCTCAGTTGGTCTTCGAATATTTGTAACTAGCAATCTAAGTAAACTTATGCTCATGCAGGCATGGTAAAACCACATAACTATTGCTATATGATTATTAATATTAATAGATTCATCACTGTGGTTACAAAACTATTTACGCACGAAATAATTCATATATAATAATATCCCTTATTGTAGTCATAGGTTTTGGATTGATTCACACTGAAAGGAAATTAATGGCTATACGTAAGAAATAACGATCCAATTAAGTTTAATACTTTTAAAATAAACATTAAACAATTACTATATGTAAAGGAAAGCAACGAGTAGAAATATTTCTCGTATACCAGTTTGTTTGAGCTAGTACATGTTCTTGTCAAAGACCATAGTTTTACACATTTATTATTGGAATCAATTTTTTATAATCTGTATACCAAATAAACATTTTACAAAAAATAAAAGAAAATAGACGGAAATGATATACACCACTTGAGATAAAAATGAAACGAATTACCAACATTATTTATAGGGAATATATATTATTAATTTGGAGCGACCCAGTCAGAAACAAATCATAAAATGTTATTGATATTGCTTGTCAGCTAAAATTTAATGAATAAATACATATTATAAATGCTTTGAATGAAACGTGTCCCAGTTTTCAGCACTTAACTCACTTTTATTGCATGTTTATTGTGCCAACATGTTCTATACATTTTCTGTCAATGAAACTGTTCATTAATTACTTTGCTTTGATTTAGTAAAGGCACACAAAGCATGGTCATATTTATAGAAGAAATATAGGGCTTTTATTTTGGAAATAATTATTGATGACATAATTTTTGTCATTCTCAATATAATGTATCTCCAAAATAATTACATGACTCTTCGTTTGTGGCGAGTGCGAATAGTGTATTAGCGTTTTGCTGTGCTCCTCTAACAAGATTAGACAAATAATTAATGAAACAGTGGAACTGTAACTGAAAATGGAACTAGTTCACAACTTTTTCTATTCTGTAATTTAAAAAACGATTCAACTCTACATCAGAACATTTTTTTTTCAGAAACCAATAATAATATATTAAATGTAATATTAAATTTTGTCCTGTTCCATGGTCTGTTGATTTGATGATAAATAATTGAGATAAAAACGAATTCTATTTATTTTTACAAAATAAATTTAATCATGTTACGTCGAATGAAAATGGGAGACGGGACCGGGATTCGAACCCGGGACCTTGAGCTCATGCGCCTACCAACTGCGCCATCCCGTTCGCCTCTCGGGCCCGTCTACCATTCTCATTCAACTTGTGAAACCCAAAGACCTCTGAGGTGGTCTCGTAGAGACTAGATTCCTCATCTGAGGCGACTCCCTTAGGAAGTACTTGATTTGGGTATTATTTTCCATTTCTGGTTCACAAACATAGAAATCTATGTTTGTGAACCAATCGCACCGCAATCTAGGAGATTTTTATGTTTGTGAACCAAAAATAAATTTAATACACATGTATTAAAGAAATGTTAATAAACCAATACCATTAATATTCAACATTTGCTTGTTTAAAAAATTTCATCTGTAAATGTAATTTTTTTACATTTCTCCAGGTGCAATTAATTTGATATAAGACATCCAGTCAAATAAGTAACTTTAAAATGAAAGCTGTTTTCTACTATAATATACGATTCTTGACTATAAATCTTTGGAAACGTTACTTATATTTTTTCGTCATAATATTTCTGATGAATGCAGCGTAATCCCGAACGTTTGCAATCCCTATTTTTTTCTCCCCCTGGCACGTCGAATCATTAAGTACGAAAACACAGACTTTAGACATTGAAATCAGAGACAGCTGTTTGTTTAGAACTCTATTTTTACATGGAGAACCGCAAAACATTAAACAGTGAAATAACCCTATGCATGTAGGTTCTCCCATTGTCCGATTGCAGCATTCACACTCTTTCTCGCACCCTATTTTCTACATCCCTCACTTGCTCTCAGCACCCCGCCGCGACCGTACAACCCCGCCCTTTCGGTGCTCGCGGGGAAAACGAATCTACACACACAGTGAGCTCGACGGAGGTTCCAGTCTAATCGATAGATCGCGCAATGAGAATCGAGACGCTCCAGAAGCTTACATAGCGAGTCCTAATACGAGTAGCTTTGCAACCTCTTTTGTTCCACTGACCTTGATTCATCAAAAAGATGAAGCGCGAACCGCGTGAGAGATGAAACAATTCTCTTCTCTAAAATAATTTACTTCAATATACAAAGTAGTTTGGTAATTTTGCATTTTGAATACCTTTTATACCATACTCTGGTAAATATTCCGATATGAAGCTCACAGAGATCATTCGAGGTATTTTCAGCTTATCTCCTTATCTTTTGGCAGCAGACGACATTGTAAATGGACGATATAAACCATTTCTCTTTAATTTTGTTTCATGAAATTATGACCTTTCTGTTCAACTATTTTCAATTATCAAGTTTTACTAAGATATTTTAAATTTTTCTTTAACGACCCTTTCTTAAACAACTAGTATTAGTTTTGGAAGTTAAAAATTTAAAATATAAGATTAAAACAACATGTTTTAAATTTTCGTCGTAAATAATTCTACCGTTGTAAATAATTAAATTAAGTTTTCTATTCTTTGAAGTGAATGATGTTCCACGAACTTCACCTGAACCGTTTGCGATTAAAGTCGAGAACATAAAATGGGTATAGAATGAATGATTGCTTAATAGTTAATGAAACAAATGTGTATCAAATCCAGAAGAAGTAAAATTGATTGATTTATTTGTATACTAATTATTACAACACCCAATAATTAATATGAATTACAAATGAGGTAAAGCATGGTTCAATTTGTATAGTAAATTTGTTATAGTTTTTGTATAATTTAATAGTAAATAAAGTTAAATATTTGTATGTTTGCATATTTGAATGAATGTCCTGTGTAAAATTCTACGTCGTTTGATAACTATGGATAAAATTTAATGATTAAATGATCTGACAGGGTCTTGAGAGTCAATATGGCAATTTTCTTACATGTACTTTATTTTTTTATTTTATTTTTTTGAAAGTGTGGTTAGCGGTGGTCTAGTGGTAGCGTCTAGCATCCCGCAGAGCGGTAGAACGTGGGTTCAAATCCTGCTCGGCCGAAGTAGGTGAGGTTTCAACTTGGGTTTACCTCACCAACTCCAGACAAATGTCAGTTCGGTACCATAAGTTCCCTGGCAGCAATCTCTCCTTCCCAATTCCCTTACCCAAGTCCAACGGTTAGGTGGAAGAACGGGTCGAATGTCCCGAACTTCGCCAAAAGGCATAAAATAAATTAATAAATAAAGTATGGTCCCATATCAGAGCTCTTATATGGACAGTAGGGGTAACATTATTATAAGAATTTGAGATAGGAACTTTTTATGTTGAGTAATGTATGTCGCATGTTTAAGACTCACTGATATTCTTTTTGAAAATTCAATTTTAACGGAGTGATTAAGGGTAAGATGTTTTTCCCCAATTTTTGTTATATTTTACGAACTAATAAAAATGATGTAATAGTTTTTGTGTGCCACTGCACTATTTTTGTGAAATGTGTGTTGTGCTGTGAAATAACAATTAGTGAGCGGTCAGGAATGGTCGGGTTTGTTAACAATATTTAGGAACACTTTCAATCCATTTGTCTTACATTTGAGGATATAGAAGTATGATGGCGTGGTTCAACTCTTTCATGATTTATGATCACATCTCTAAAATAATTAAATAAAATTTATTTTTTGTATTTATATTCATTTGTGAAATTTCTGGGGACATACTGATATACGTGGTGTGAAAATACCAAAAAAGTAGAGTAAAATTAGGCCAAATTCGTTTTTTAACGATTACTTTGGAAAATAAATAATTTCTCAAGATATAATATATTCCACCTTATACAAATATTAAATTATTTAATTTACATAGTTGGCAAAGTAGATTTTTGTAAGCTAAAAAAACATGTAATACTGTTTATTATTGTCAGTTTTACATATTGTATTACATTGTATTTAATACCATTTTATTTTGAAATACATAATATTATATAATTTTACTGCAAAATATCTAGTCTTATTACTGCCAATGTAATAAGATCATGAGTCGAATCATACATATAGATAGATGTTGATTTCAATGATTAAATCCTCTTTATGTCGATTTACATAACATTCATTCACCCAAAAAAAACTGATCACTTTTTTTTTAAATTCTGACTTTCGGGCTCGCCAATATGGGTTTGTAGTTTATTTGAGAAAATAATTTTTGGATACTAGGTTGTTTCCGGGTCAGGATCTTGAGTTAACGGGGCTGTCCGTTTGGTGCCACGTGATAGAATGAAGACAATGTTTCGGTTCTCATTCTGGAATCTTTTTAAAAGTGCAATACGATGAAAATATTCTATGATGTGACACTGAAATGAAAGTCAATTTCTTCAAGGTGAGTTGTTGCAATACAGAGGGTCAGATCCACGAAAGAATATGTGGGATAACGTATTCGGTGATGACACGTTATAGAATTATTGTATGCAATTCATGGGATGGTCCCATGCTTGCTTCCATGGAGTAAATTAGTTTATTNTCATGGGATGGTCCCATGCTTGCTTCCATGGAGTAAATTAGTTTATTGTCCTCCACGTGGTCATACGCCGTTTGTAACAGCTTTTTTGACAATAAAATTTATTTATTGACTAATAATTGTATGAATTTATTCATGAGTTTATTCTATTTTCATTTATTAAAGCCATTATTAAACGTTAGGAATTTTTAAGAATAATTCTGCCACACCAGTTCAAAAATCGACCCTTTATTGTTTTGTCGAATATTTCAAAATTTTAAATCTTCTTTCTGTTTACATTCTTCTAATTTTTATTTTTACAATTATTATCTAATTTACCTGAAAGTCAAATTGACTGTTCAGAGAAATGCATGTGCTTTTAATTCATACCCGTTACATCAATCGCTGATGAACAAACGACTGTTTGCAGGCAGCGATACCAAGAGTTCACCCATCGTTTTCTCTGATGGTCTGCTCGATACTACTCAAACCAATTTTATTCAGTTCATTTTATTTCATAACCATATATAGGGTGAATTTCCCTAAATTTAACTCCGCGTGTCCGTTGCTCTTATATCATAGAGAGTGTATTCACTACCTTCATATTAATTCAATACTAAGATGGCGTCAGCATGGGCAATATACCGTAAAACCTTAGTAATAGAGAAAGACTATTATATATTATATTCAAAAAGCCATAAATTAGTGATGCTATACGAAAAGAGATAAAGATAAACTACGATTTAATTAGTACCTTATTCGTTCTTTACGTTCTCTTGCAACAAATTTGGAAAAATAGAAATATTATCACACGGAAATCGAGGATTTGAAATAAACTGAATATATATGTTGAATACAATTGCAATCTAAAAGCTTTTAACATATAGAAGTGTGTGTAAATGTAACATGTAAACCTGGAAAATAAAATACCAAATCTACTGAAGTGGGATGCAAAAAACGATGAACAAAAATAGATATAGGATAGTAGTTTCAATTTGCGCTAAAGTAGTTTCAAAAGAGTTACATCACGCTGGCACTAATACATCGTTTTACATGCAAGAGCTATTTTACAATGCATCGAGAATTATATAGAGAAAAACATGGTGGTATGAGATTCGGATTGGTGGTGGAAGAGGTTATTATAAAAGAGCAGGGTATGGGAGTCAAATGTTTTTAATCAAATTTCACCTACGTAACGTCAACGATTTTGGTTATTCTGTTTATTTTATAGAGAAAATTTATTTATTTTGTACTGAAATTTCAAAAATAAAGTAATTAAATTTTGGAGGAACATGTTAAAAACCGAAAAAGTTAAATGTGATTTGCTGAAATAATTTCATTATTTCTGCCGTAGATCTGGATGCTTGGTTGTTGTTACTTCAACCAATATTACGATAGCCAAGGGCAGACTTATAAATGGTGTTTGCTAATTTATCAACCAATGAGAGATTCAATTATGAGGACAGGTATTCTAAGAAATTTACACACGTTTATCACGCGTTAAAATTTTTATTACAAGTGCGAGAGTGTGTCCAGGGATAGCTAAAACATATATGTCTGTTTTATTTCGAACATAAAATAGAACCATCATAAAGATGATGTTTTTACTATACGTCATATAATGCTAAAACATATATGTCTGTTTTATTTCGAACATAAAATAGAACCATCATAAATATGATGTTTTTATTATGTCATATAATGCATGAAAAATTGAAATATGATGGATGAAATACTGACGGTGAATACTCATGATGAATAAAATGTACCGTAAGTAATATCTATTTTTAAATGTAAAAATATGTAGATTCTCCATTGATCTGTTGATTCTCAAGCTTTGTGTGTTTATGTTCCCATCCACAACACACAATGGTTCGGACTCTACAATGCAGGAACCATTAAGCACATCACAAACTTAGAATTTGAATTGAGAATTTCTACATTATACACTTTTTTATTTTCTACAACTAGGTAAACAACATGTAACAACATTGATGAAAACAGCATGATAAGCAATACACGATTTTTTCGGGAGTAGCTTATTCCTAAGATTTAATTTCCAGAATTTTATCAGTATAAAAGCTTGTGAAACTAATTTTGTTTCATATAATAATAAACCGATTTCCCTTGATGCAAATATTAGGTTACACTACTAACTTTCAAATCGTTATTTTGAAGATTTGAATCAGGAACCGGATCTATAAAAAACTTTTAAAATTTGGTGATTTATTTTTGTATGTTCGAAACAAAACTATTTATTAAAGTTGAATTAAATGAAAGATAATGTAGTTGTAATTCAATTTCTTATTAATTTGTTCTGAATTATGCAAGAGCAACAAATTATTTATGTTTACATATATACACTTATTGTAATGCAAGTCACATTTATCATTATTATTATTATTCCAATACTGCGGCAAAAATAATTGAAATAAAACATTTTAATGTCGATTTTATATTATAGTATGAATATTGATATTTTATACAATTATATTTCTCTTTAAAATTTATAAATCAAATTCATCGTCTGTTGATTGTAATAGCGCATAATACATCTATTTTTCCTCGTTTCGTGTCTGAGCGTTTCCAGAATTTTGCAAAGGAATCGAAGTGGCGGTATTTCGCCTTCCGAACGTGGTCGTGCGAGGGACAGTGGCTGCCTCCATAGGCAAGCAGCCTCCGCCGCCGCCGCCATCGCCACTGACCTCTACTTGAATTGCGATCCTTCCCGAAGCGTCCTCCCTGGTCCGCACCCTCTCGAACAGACCCACCACCCCCGCTCTCCCTCGCACGGGGTGTTTCTCTGCACAAGCGAAGGAGAAAGCCAAAGGAAAGACGAAGGTTCTAAGGGTCAGATAATCCAAAGGTCAGCACAAGGATGAGAGAGGATCAAAGAAACTGGTGGGGAATTTTGTTGATAGGTTTTGAGTGAATGGAATAATGTACACTGAAAGGGTCGAAATGCTCTGGAATTAAATATAATTCAGATATCGGAATATGGATTGAATTGAACTAAGGATTCAATTTTATTCGCTTTATTGATTCACAATTCTTCTCCATTTTCCTTCGTTTCTATGTAAAACATACGTCTTAAGGTATTGTATCCATTCTACAGACGCTACTCAACAATACATAATCCAAAAAACAAACAATTTGGATTAAGTTGAAATTAAGACATCATGAATATTAGTATTTTTACTGACTAAAAGAGGACATTCATAACGCATCCATAATAATTACTTTTTATTAGGAAATATACTGTCACTTCTTTTTAATGCATTGTTGTTGGTTACATAAACTTCGCTCGCTTCGGTTAACTTCTGATCGCGTACTAAATGGCTGCCGCCCACTATAGAGTATTTTTATTAAACTAATGTAACCAATTGAATAATTCACACACACTAGGAGAATGAAATAAAAAGAAGAGAAATTAAATGCATTGGAGAGTTATCGTCAATAAAAACGATGAATATATGTATACTTCATAATAAACGTGTTTAAACTTTGTAAGACATAATATTATATAATTACAATATAATGGTACAACATTACTGTATTATATAACCCACATGTATTCTCATCATGGACAAGGGCAAAAATTTATTTAAAAAACGAAATGACTACTGCGAGATTCGAACCATAAATCAATTTTTATGTTTGTGGCGCTACCTGGGAGATAACTTGCGTTTTAATACACACTATGGATAATTATAATAATAATATTTTATTTGAATCACAAAAATAATTTATAATACTCCACAACATATTTTATTATACAATCTTGGTAATATTGCTTTTCTCTTTTCAAGTGTACCAACTGGTTAATGAAGTAAAATTATTGAATTATATGAGTCCATCGCGAATAGAATTTTATAATGCGAGTCGCAATTCATCCCTAAGAAAATAAAGCTTCTTTGCACAACAATAAGAACGGTTTAACTTTATTAATTGAAACACTTTCTTAGGTCTTTTTCGTTTGGAGATCATTTGTTCATGTGATTTTTTCTTTTGCCATCATAAATGTGCATAGTTAAAGAACACAAAAAAGTTATTGTGATATAAAAAGGATTCATGACTGAAGTAAATTAATCTTTTGTATATGTCGCTCGCTTTTCCAATTACCGGAATTCAATTTTTCCTTCGCAGTGCCATGGTAGTACTTTCACACTAGATAAGCATTAAACGATTTTTTGAAATAAATACTTCAATAAGAAAAAAATAAAAATGTTATAATCTATTTTCAATGATTTATGATTTATCGGATACTTGTAATAATTACAAGCAATCCCGTGTTCAATTTGTTTTCAAAATCTGAAATGATGTGAGATACAAATTGCTTTGGGCGCAAGGCCTCATTTACTAACTGAAATTTATGCAGAGTTATAACTGAAGAGTGAGAGCACTAGTGAGATCTTGAACTTTGTAATTGAGAACCGAATTATGTTGCAAGGTGAAGATGTTTCCGCGTGACTCAGCTGTTTAGTAAAGTATTTGTGTGCTTCAGCAGCTAACCCAGAGAGGTTCAAATATTCGAAGAGGTGGAGGTAATGTACAATGCACTCAATTATGCGATCGGTCGAGCCCAACCTTTGTGAAACAAAGGAGATACTCGTAAAACTATAGAAACTTAATTCATTAAAGATTCTCTGGCATCAGATGTTTCGTGAACATTCCAGATATAATAACACAAATCAATGGGACTTAATTGTTCTCATTATTTATTGCATATTTCTGCTCAGATTTCATAAAAATAATTATTGTTATTATTGCACTTAAGTGTGGAAAAATGCATCTGGTACGCACGGAATGAGAGTCCATTTCAGCTATTTTCCCCCTGTGATATTATGGGAACAAGAACACATTGCGTACAATCCTACGCATCTCAAAATTACTGTAATTTTTGTTTTGAATATATCTGTAGGATATTGATCCATTTTATAGACTTTTGAATTTAATATTTGTAAAGTAGGGGCTGTGGTGGTAAAATATTTACTTTTTCTACCAAAAGCATTGAATTCTTCTCCGAAATTTTAGATAGCTTTTTATTATAGAATTTAAAATTGCTGACCTGTATGATAAGCATAGTGTTAATTTACCATTTGTCACTTAACGAAGAACGCAATATAAACAATTTAAAAAATTGGTTAGAAGAGAAATAAGATAGCAAATAAAGTTGACGTAAAATTGTATCTGGAGAGAAGTTTTGCCTCTTCTCCTTCAAATGTGAATGTTTTTTATATAAGAGACATCTTCAAATTAACAACAGGTCTATGTCTACTTGTGAACGAAACATCGAGTAAGTTCTTAGGAGAAAAGTGGTTTTGTTCATTTTGACGTCACACCAGGATTGTATCGCGAATAGTTATTGATTTTGACTGTAAATGCATGACATAGAAGATGCATGACAAATGCATCTTCGGGTAAAGTAGATGAAATGATTCACTAATCTAAGCTCTTTAGAAGTGTCAAAGGAGTATATTAATGTAATTTTACAGAATTTTCAAATCTTGTAAAAACAAACACTATATTACTAAACACACAAAAGTTCCAAACTCGGAGTGGTTAACGAGTCCTGAGAGCAAATTATTTCCCTTATATCTTTTTTAATATCATGGGTAATAACCCTAACTAATTTTTCAAACGAGTTTCTTATATGGATGAATACTTATGCCTATTATATATTGTATATTTCAACTCAACAGATTCCTTAATGTTGGGATTGATGTTTGATAAATAAGATAATGATACAGCTACTTCCCAGTATCAATTAAATGTAGAAATATAATATAATAATGCTGTAAACTGTTAAACTTTACCCAAAATTCTAGCATCTTTTCAACATTACATTTCAAAGAGTCGGTTTGGGAGTCGGGAAACGTTTAAATGCAGTCGTGAAGTAACAATAATAATAATAATAATAATAATAATTTACAAAAAACGTGGAACCAGGAACCAGGAACTCACTGCCCAACACTTCTGTATGGTGGATAAACTACATGCGATCAATGTGGGAGCAAGTACACATAAACACAGTAGACCTGCTCCGAGGTTTCTGTGTCCAAGCGGTAACATTTGTGACAGCATACGTCAATATAACTATTCGAATTAAAGAATATATAGATGGAAGAAAAAAATTTGGAACTGTCAAGAAGATATTATACCATGGGGAGGGGAGGGCACTTATAAAAACCTCATGGTTATTTTATTTTATTTTTTGATTCTGATATCCCACACAATTTCTATACTATATACTTGTCTAATATATTCTAATTTATTTTTCTTAAAATTCAGATTTCTTGTGCCTTATTATGATGGTTCACATACACTCTGTGCAATATTGTTTGCACATTAGTAGAAAAATTAATGCTTCATTTTCACTATTATTATTGACAATCACGAAAGGTGAACTTTCACCCTGGTTGGGAGAAAGAATAAATTTAGAAGTAGTAAATAATTTAGAAGGGGGAGAGGGAATTCCTCGGCTTCCTCCTTTTTTAATTTGAACCTTGATTTAAAAAAAACTCTCTTAACTCTAACCCTGAGTATAATACCCACATACAACAAAAGACTACTGTACTATACTTCTTATATCTTCTTTAAAACGAAGGTTCCTAAAATATATTAGAAAAAATTAATAGATTGACTCAAATTATGTTCCTATCTGGAAATAACCATAAAAAAGGAATAATGATATTTTATAAAGTCTGAAATACAGAAATTATTTAAAACCAACTGAAGATAAAAATTTTAGCAGCATGTTATTTGTGAAAAGTGAAACCATACACTAAATTTATTTATGATAACGTAAAGAAATCAATATGAAACGAAATCTTTTTTGAGTTAAATTTCCAGTTAATTTTGTGTAATGGTAATGGTTTTGACGTGTGACATCACAAGTGAGTTTCCTATCTTAGGATATGGTTTAAAAAAAAATTCTTTTCTCAATACCGATATATTGCGCGTTCTCCGAAGAAATAAAGCAGAAAAACTTGCTTTCACATTGAATGACCTGTGACAAAAGTAAAAGAATAACAATACCCTCACCATAGCTGGGATATTCATCTTCATCGTCAGAATGAGAAGTGTGAGCCGTGATGATTGTTTGTGGCACACGACACTGTCAGCACACCACTCGCCAAAAATCAGCGGAATACGTCACCCGACGTAGCAAGACAGGTGACCGTCAAGTGCAAAGTCTCTTGTCTCCGACTTCTGCCTTTTCCTTCCCCCTCTCGAGGCCAGCTTAGAGTATTGCCATTCGAAGAAACGTTATATGGATTCACTGAAGTTTTGAAGCACACGAATTTTATTTTTCTCGAAACACAAGTTACAGAAGTCAATCTGGAATCGAGATATTACAAATGATGTAAATTTATCTTTGCAAAGTCAGGAGCACGAGACCGTTATTTTGTAAGATTTTACTTTTGCGTAATAACAATAAATTTTGAAAAAAAAATTAAATTTTTTTGTAAAAAAAAACACAATTACAAAGAGTAAGGAAGTTGTCTCTCTAGAATGAATATTTAAATCGAGAAGTGATGTTTTAATATATTTTTATTTATATGAAAAGTCATGTTGACGAAGAAGGGAGATACTTCTATCACATTCCAATATCATACGGGCAGAGTGTGCTTTCTGGATATATAAACAAATAATTTTATTTTATCTAATAATATTTTATTTATCAAACATCGTACACATGTTTGAAAACTACTGTGATCCGTAAAAATTCCTGAACGACGCTGGATGAGTTCAACTACGGGAATAATATTACGTAACCTGATATTAATTGTAGTTAACATTATTGCAAATTTGCATGTAATTAAATTTGGTAATAATAACTGTATTAGCTAACAATTATTTAGAACATTATTTCACATAAAGCCAGGAAAATCAGCTAGTCTATAATAGAAAATAAAATATATCTCCATATAGTCTTGCGCATTTCTCATATTGTTGGATTGAGCTTTGAGTTAAAGGTGTTCCCTTAGAAACGATTTTGCCTCCCGTATAAATGATCACATCACACCCGAGTTTTAAAATCTACGATGTAACAACAATGTTCGATGATCATTCTAGTTCTTTGAAAACCGGGTCAATTTATTGAAAGGTAAATTTGAGAAAGTTATTTTCAAACAAATGCGATGCTAGCTGTAATATCTGAATATGTTGTTTGAAAATATACGTTGATATGTTTGTTCATATCTGACATCATAGCAAAATTAGAACAGATAATTAGAGTACATGAATTTTTTTGCAAATTAAACATACGACTGGTGTTATCGCACAATTTTTCCATTTATTCCACAAAGAGTTTCAAGAGTATTTCATATGACAAAAATAGACAAAAAAGTTTTGTGGAAAGAATTATGAGTAAAACATTTAATAAAGAATGTCAAACTAAATGTATCGCGGTTAATTTACATTTTATTATTCTGGCCATATATAAATTTTAATAACCAGCTCTACCTGTTTGCCATAAGTAAAACTATGTTTTTGTAAGTTCTATGTACTGCTTTTTAGACAATAATTTTTTATTTTATTTTATGGATGGTTCGTGAAATTTATATGTTTATACAAGTAATCGTTGGTAAAATTTTAAAACTATACGTGGTTGCATGTAATCAACGCTAGACAGCTAGACGAATACGAATATTGATTTAAATTGTTTGGTCCATTAAACATGTTGATTAGCTGCATCATTATAACATTTTATACGGGAAGCAACTTCAGTCATATATCAAAACATACGAGAAAATATATCATATTTAAAGGGTATGTTAAACGTCAGATTTGTGAAACGTTTTGGAATGTACTGGTTAAATTTACATTTCTTTTACTGTGAATACGCATGATTTCACTTTCAACGCCGGAAAAGTCGTTATTTCCTCTTTACAAAATCTACGTTGTGATCCGGCTGTAGGCAAAAAAGCTTTTGCGGATGTCAAAATAATTTTTCTTACATAGGATTGGGAAAATATTAGGAAATTAGATAGGGAAAGTTATTATTATAAACGTTACATGTCCGAAGTGATGTACATATTAAAACTGCAATGGGAAATTACGAACGCGAAGATACGGAGATATTATCAGGTAATCACTAAATTGAGTCCATATAGTGTATGTTTCTTGCATGTTATGTGTATTTACAATTTTGTTTGTATTATATTTCTAATCAATGTAGACGTGTAAAGAGGGTCAAAATCTTGGAGAAAACATTGTGTGGGTAACTAAAATCATCGACCACGAAAAGTCATCAAATTATAAATTTTGTGAAATAAGATTCCACTTTATTAATTTACAATAACTTTCAAAATCAACATGCACGGAACATAATTTACGTGGCAAGTAGGACCAAGTAGCATAATTGTAAACAAGTTTTAAATGTCTCTCTTTCACACCTAAATTTCACTGTCGAATTCGTGTAAATTCGAAAAAATAATTTTAAGCACACTAATATAACAGGTAATTTTCCTAATTTATTAATCTCATGTAATCACGAATATTCCAAGTATGAAATTTTCCACATTTGTGCGACTGGTTTCAACTATCCCGCGCGAACTCCCTTCTGATGTAAAGTACGGAATGAGTGATATGAGCATATGTCATTGTGGTTGTAGGAACATAAAATTGTATTTGACACTTCATAAACCATCTTTACACTTATTACAATTCGATGTTTACATTTACACTGTATTCTTATGGTAGATTTTGTTACAAATGTAGAACACCGACTCATAGATTCATCGAACTTCAGAACGTCCTAAAATAACCCATTTCATTTTAATTATTCACATTTTATTTGTTATTTTACTGGATATACTCTTTGTATCAACCATGTATCAAGACGTATTGTAATCATATTTAATTTCATGTACAAAAACATCAAACCAAAACGTATGAAAAAAGGAGAGTAAAAATAATGCTTTTCATTAATGCTTACTCTACCGGAAAGGTTAAATATGTTTTCTACCTTCTTTTTCTCTAACTGGAGAAGGTGATATTGTTTTGAGATCGATTTAAAAAAAATTTGACATCACCGAGAACAAATTTAGTTTTTGCGTTGTTAATTCTTTTCAGTGAGTCCCAATTCTCCCATGACTTATTGACTCTACAAACATTTTTTCACCCTTTATTTCCCTCTTTCCCCCACTATTAACAACGTACCTAGTACAACGGCTCTGGTGGTTGACCTTAAGTATTTTACTTCCTCTATAAGTCTTCCTGTTTTCCATAATTTCGAAAATTTATCGAAATCTTCGAACACCTCGCGTATGTCGAGCAATCGTTACAAATATTCTGCTTTTTAACATTCTTGTGCTTCTTTCTCCTTTTAAATCAGCATTTGCCATTTCTTATCAATCCGCAGTTTTTCGGAGACTAACCACCTCTCAGTATAACCACTCATACGAAAACCCAACTTACCTACCGAAAAAAACTAGGGGTTACTGATTAGAATATAATTACAACGTACTAAGTATAATTAAATTGAAGTTAATCAGAAACACACATCGATTATACGACAGAACTGGGCGAAAATATATCAAATGACATGTTTACAATTTATTCGACTCGAGAAAAACTTGGGGTAAATGTAAACGCGGAACGGTAGGACCTGCAAAATTCCTAAAAGATAATACCAATGATTTTCTGTTACATTATTACAGTACTGACGATAAAATATAGTAAATACTTTTTAATAATTTACCTATTGTGGAACAATAAATGCAGTGAAGTAATTTCGAATTTCAGTCTTGTGGATAGCTCAATTTTCACAAGGTTGTTCTGCATAATCGGCTGGATTCAAAATCTCGGAATTTTTAAATTTCATCTACAGAGCCACCAACCATCATTCGCTTTCTCTGACTCCCACAGCGGTGCTCAGGTCAGTTGTTTACAATTACCCCACCTGACCGCATATTTGCCCTGAACAATGAAGATCCTTCACTGTTTTACAGATATAAGCATTAAAAAGGTACAGCGGGACGATTTCTTATGAGATACAATGTCTGTCTGTCACATGATTGATAGACGACCTAGGTTGACAACGAAGCTGAGTTAAAGAGACCGCGCTCGCCTGGAGCCTGTGGGAAGCAAAATCAATACTTCCAGAGCTTATAAAAACACGTGATTTATAACCGTATATCGATGTTGACATATCACAAGAATTTATATTATTTCATTAAAGCTTTTAAAAGTTAGTTTATGGATGTAATATTCAGTCAAAAGATACGAAGCTTATGCGGAATGACAATTTGAAGGACTCTAAATCATTAATGTTGTGAATACATTTAGGAGTTGTCTCTTAACATTCATTACTTATAAGATAAAATTCTGATTATTTGAGTAGTGCATATGGTGAATAATGGTGGATGGGGTAAAAATCTACGCGGGGTGATATGCCGATGTTGAGAGTTTGTAGTGATATTAATCTCGATAGTCGCTATATGATACAATGACGCAAAAATCCGAATAGGAAATTTAGTCCCCTCTTCTCCTCAGAATTTTTTGTTCTCTCGGTTCAAATCGGTATAATTTTTATTAATTTATTTTAAGAGAAGAATTTATTAAGCTCAGCGTGCTGAAACAAATTGCACACAGAGTTAGTAAGAATTTGTGATACCGCAAAAGAGGCTGAGGATATCGTAGTTAATGTGGACAGCATTTAATCGAGGTGGCTTCAGTTAAAAATACAACGTGAAAAATAAAAATAATGGTAAAACCAGAGCAAAAATGGACAACCCTAGAATTGTCTCAACTAAATAAAAAAAAGGCGAAGTATAAAAGAGAATTTGCATGGTCTAAGACTTGATAAGAATAAAAGAATGAGCAGCAAGAAGATAATAGAAGGTGATGCACGCGTAATTTAAAACACAGATTTTGGTTGCAAAAAAGAAGATGGTAAAAATTTATAGAAAATTACACGTTATTGACTTTATAGAATACATTGTAAATTAGTAGCTGGGAAAATTAAATAAAAGGAAATATGCTACAATATGGGAGATTATATAGAAGGCTGTACATGGACTGAAATGGGAGAGAGAATGCTGAAGACACTCTTTCCTAACAGCAGTAGGGATGGCCTATCTGATTATGTGGAAGAGGAAATATGTGAAAACGAGATTATGACAGAAGAGCTGCGAACGATAGTACAAAGGCTATGAGAGAAAAATACGCCATGCTTTGAGCGTATCCCATGAAATGGTAAGGTGTGTCTAGAATGGACTGAAGGAAGCATTGCCAGATTAATATAATAAGTGTGTATGATGCGGTGTGCTTTCCTAAGAAGTGGAAGAGAGCTGAAGTAAGGCTGTTTAGCAAAGATGAGAAAACGACTGAAAGCAACCCGCACTCATATAGATCGATTTCGTTGGTTCGGTCTTACGGGATAATATATTGACGAGTGGATGTGTGATAAAATAGTGTAATATCTGAAAGAGACCATTAAAGTAAGTAGCTATCAGCATGGGTTTCGCAAACGGAAAGAGTGGAGGGACAAGCTTTTATTGCAGTGATATAAAGTAGAAAATTGGAATATTCCTTACGTCTATTTTTAGACACAGTCTTCTCAAGTCCGATGGAAGTATTTATGGATATAATGAAAATAATGGGGTTACCAATGTACTCGTATTTCATGTGTCTTGCACAATAATACTTAACAAAAAGGTACATGTATGTGAAGATAGGATAATAAAGAAAGCAACTGTGGGCTATACACAGAGGTCATCATCTGCACCGATGTGTTGGATTGTAACAATGGATAATGTGCTGAAATAGATGCAGTCAGATATTATGCATTTTGCAGCATATGACGATGATCTTGTAGTTGTTGTTGAAGGTAAGAATCGATCAGACATAGAACGAAAATCACAGGACACCTAAAATATAATTGCATATTATGGTGTGCAAATAGGGCTAAAATTAATAGAAATCATGACAAAAGTTATGTGATTAGGATATTTAAAAGATAATAGGAGGGACCCAATATTCCCGAATTTTAATTTATTCTAAATATTTTCATTACGATAAAATTATCGTTTCTCATGGAATTCAATTAACAGAAAAAAATGGCCAAAAATATTAATTATTTTGTAAGTTTTTATTGATGGTTGCTATATGGCAACTCTAGGACATACCCATGTAACAAAAAGTAACTGGGCAAAAATGCAAGTGAAATCATGATGAGGTGGTACAGAAGACCAAATTTATAATTGTTTCTCATAATATTATATCGTTGATTCATCATAACATGTCTCCTGCAGGAACAAATCGCTTCTTACAGTTTGCATGTACTTTGGAAATCAGAAGGTGTAGTGTACTAAGTTCATCCGTCGCAACTAGTTGAGTGTCTTTTTGGACACGAATAAAAATCTCAAAATTAGTTCAAATTTATTACGTCGCATTGCATTTGCAACCATTCCATCGCTGGAACCCAAAAAAGGTTGCTTACATGGGACTTTATTGTATCCACTCAAAATCAATACTTCTTAAAAGAAAGAACATTCTTCTCTTCAAATTTTTGGATCGAGGCAATTTTAAAACGAAATACTTTCTAACCCCACTATCCATTGTCACATATTGAACGAAAAACATTTCAAATAATTCAAATTGACTTAAATTTCAAATAAAAGTAGGTTTGAAATTGGGACAGAGCTGGAGTGCCTAGGTCTCCTTCATCATAGGTGCGCTTTTCTTTGTATTGCTTGTATAAAAGTTCACCAGAAAGTTGCACCAGAATGTCAACCTTTTTTCTTGGGGGTGGGGGGGGGGTGTCGACAACTGGTAGTGATTCAGATAATCAGGGTTCCCCCATCACCTGAATATTTATCCCTTAGGACGACTGGTTCCGGTGACTCAATTTACACACATTACACAAGGAGCTCACAACTTGCTCCATCCCCTGCCCCTTCATCTCGAAAATAAATGTCATAGGTTCCAGTCACACTGACTTTCTGAGCAAGTATGTTAGCAAAGTCAATGAAAGAAAAACCAATCGTCAAAATGCTGATTTTCCTAGCATGCCAGATGGCAATTGTAAAGTTGATGTGATTACAGAAATGAATGTATTGCAAAAGTAAATAAAGGAATGGAGACAATAGATTCCCCAAATATGTAGAAACAAATTTATCTAGTAAAATTTAAAAACCATGTGAATTAATTAAAATGACTCAAAAGCTTACCTGCAGACAGAGTTTGAAAAACTCATGTTTAGAAGATGCTCATGCTTCGTAATCATGATCCTAATGCACCGAAAGACTGACAGAAGCTAGTTTTTAAGTTTTGGAACTCCATACCAACTGTTAACAATCACTAAACGGAAAAAACATGCAGATACCATTTCTTGGAACAACGATGAAGTAACGCCGCTGTATTGTTGCCATATGGCGAGTCAAGGCACTAAGCTGAAGAGACAGAAGGTTCAGGTCGTGAAATGTTACAGTATATAGGGATCATTTTGGATGAGAAGCTTTTGTTTATGAAACCTATTGAATATTTAGAAGAGAAGGAAAAAGATCTGCTGTGTGCTATTATGAGTGGATTTGAACAAGTATAATGTAGAGATTCAAGATGTAAAAATGTACAAAGGAACTGAGAGATCTGTTCTAGTATATTTAAGCAAACATATGAGCGGAAACTTCGACAAGTGCAAAGAACGTGGATATATTACACTTTCTACTGATGCTTTTAAGATTGTTCGTGACGTAATACGTATAGATCCAAATGTACTCAAGCTGCAATATAGGCGACTGATAAAACAAGCAATAGTTATTGAAATTATTGGGGAAAAATAATTGGTACAGGTAAAGAGAAGCTGACACAACTGATGGTAGAAATAATGGCAAGTGAGAAGGGAGAACTGCATAAAGGGACGGTTGACGAAAGGGTATATTCCGAAGTTGAATTTGCGGAAAAGGTCTGGATATGATATCATGTAACACTACGATTTTCTAACTGGACGTGGCAATTTCACGACATATTTGAAAAGGATAGGGAGAACAGCCGGTGAACAGTGTCCAGTTGAACCAGAGGATCATGCGTTTTGGGACTGTGATATGCATGACAGCAGAATGGAGAGGGCAGAATATATATTACACTTGAAGCAGGAAGGGATATGGAAAATATCGGGCATCGAGGAATTGATCCATATGAACGAGATATATGACAATTACAGGGAATATGTGATATGACTGGGGATGACACGCGATGAGATCAAGAAGGAAGAAGGTTGATGAAGCAAGGAGTAGAGGGACGTACCGGAAATGAGACGATCAAGAAAGTGAGACGTACATGAAAGACAAACAGAAAAGGACTACGACAGCATAGACGAGACTAGATGAGAGCGCCCGCCTCCCCGAGCAGGGATAGAAATGCCCATATCATATGGGGAGTTGAATGACGCTTGCGCCAAGGTATTAAAACTAAAGAGGAAAAGAAATCAGACCAATGTAATGACATTGTTGTAGGCTAGGTGGTCAAATCAGAGGTAAAATAAATAGATAAGTAAATAAATAAATAGTTTTGAAATGTGGCTTCCTGGTCTTTCAATTTATCACCAGTAGAACATGTGTGGAAGCAACCTGAAGTATCTACGGAATATACTCTATCTCCAAGAATTAATTGAAGTACATACGAACTGATCTGTCTCAGGAGATCGTAGAAACTCCTATTAAATCCATTTATTGCAATGTGATAGCTTGTATACGCGCACTAAGCTGTTCAACATGCTACCAGAGCTCACCTTCAAGAATTCAGTATTTACAATATATTATGCATTTGCTCTTGTATTGTAAACCCTGACCCACACGATGTGATAATCACGCGTATCAAGCATCAGGGTATTCCGACAACTTCTGGGTGCGTGAATTTTTATGTAGCTTAATAGATTTACTGGTTATTGAGAACATTGAATTACTAACTTCAAAAAGAAAGTAATTAACTCGAAGCTTAATATTCAGTGCTTTGTCTTTTTCTTGTATTAAGATGATTAGGATGATTGTAGAAATTATTTTCACTGATTATGTAAAATCTCTTCGAAATTGAATAGTGAGACTCTCATAATACGTTGAAAAACCATTTTCTTTTTCATTTTACTCCACTCAATCACCCAAAATTCCACATTACTACTACAAAAACCATTAAATACATATTTCAGCGGAGACCAGACTTCCTTCCGAATTACTGAAGGGAAAGAAATACCAGAAGATGAAATCAATCAGTAGAATATTGAATAGTTAGAAAACTTCAAGAGGTGCGAGAGTTCGGGAGAAAGTTTGCAAGAAGTTATTGAGAGAAATGGAATGGTCGATAATTGCAGGAAGTCTGAAAAGTAATTATTGGACAAGCTCATGAATAAGTGAATTTTGGGAATACATAATAAGGGTGAAATATAAGTCAATGTACCGAGACTCCGTGAGGCAGACTAACCATAATTGCGATGTATTAAAAGGAAACGGTGGAAGGTTGGAAATTATTCCCCTAAAGAAGATATTGTACTCGAAAAGTGTTGAATAATAATCTATCTTTATGGAATGTTAGACTACAACCTATTAGTAACTTGAAAAATTCAGTAAATTAATGTCTCATATTTACATAAAATAGCTTGAAATATTATAACAATTTTTTTAAATATTGAAAAGACAATTTAAATTAGAGATTCAAAATGATTTAAATTTCCGGTCTGCGAACTGATTTTAAACGTTGATTTGTTAATATGTATTTGACCGAATCCCCCTGAGGCATATTTTGATGAGGGGTGTAGTTTAGTATCATGTAATTCCACATTACCCTAATTTGAAATTCTGGAAAATTATACAATTTTTAATATTTTTGTTAAAAATTCTGTGACTTACTTCTCACTGTTCTGAAGACGACATTTTCAAAAAAAAAATCCAATCAATTCTTCATGATTTGAGCAGAAGATGCGCTTACCTGCAACAAAACATACGAGAATATTAATGTTTAATACGTAAGCGACAAAACTTTTCCTTGCTTTGTCGTAACTATTGTAATTCATTCGTAAGAAATATGGTATCTGTCAACTGAACAAAAAAATCTGGAGTGTGCCCAACTCAACTTTCCAATTACAGCTCTAAATTCAGATCAGTAGTAAAAAACTTTATTTCAATTAAGATATAATATAATAAATAGGTAACAAATCTAAACATATTAAATTTTCAAAAACGTCGTCATATTAAACTGTTCGGAACATATAAAAATATTTATCCTCAAACCTTGTGAGACATGATGAAACCTACACAAATGCATATAGAAATAGGTATTTCGAAATTATTTCCTTCCTCTTTGACTCTTTGCGCTTGTTTGAAAGGCTGATCAAGGTGGCTTCAATATATTTTTTTCGTAAACATTTTTCGTAATATCGAAAACGGAGTGACGTACGGAAATGCTGTTATCAATCTGAACGCAGAATTTTCTGCATATTAAAAATATTTTCTTGTTTTCAAAATTCTGAATTTTAAGAAACCCAAAGTAGGGCACGGAGTGTAAATGAAGTCTGAAATAGCTGTCCAGTAATAGGCTTCTATTCCCAATGATTTCTAAGTTAATTCTCAAATTTAGTTTCGATGTATCAATTTGTTCGTGAGTTATTTGGGGAACAAAATTCTTAACACATGCATACAAACATACAACTGGATATCATCACCAAAATTTGAAAATAAACTCCCGGAGTTCGTAAAGATCCGAAAAGATCTCGATTTTTTTCCCAACGATTATAATAAACTCCTTATACATTCCGTATGATTGGAAAGTAAAAAGAGATTGGGACTATTTTTTAGCTTCTATAAAAATTAGCAACAATTCTAAGGGGTTTCATTTAGATCTGTGAATGAAGTATACAGTGCAGGTAAGAGTCTCTTCACGTATTAAAAAAAATCAGTACAAATTCTTGACCTTGTATTGGAAGAAGGATATACCTTTAGGTCACAGTAAATATATCATTCATTATTTCGCCAACGTTTACACTTTTATCAAGTCTTCATCTAGGCTCTCTTCAACCATAACTGAAGTTTCTCATCACAAAATATATCCCTTCAACCACTTATCCTCAAACATTACGCTGTAGTATATATACCAGCGGTCACAAGGTACATCCATTTCACAAGAAATGGTAACTAATGAAGACTCGATAAAAAGTCAAAACGTTGGCTGTCTGATGAGTGATGTATTTATTGTGACCTAAACTCAAGATATCATATCCTTAATAAAGATAAATTTATACTGAAGAGGTCAAAATTGAAAAATGACTGTGCTACATAGGGCTATTTCTGTCAACAATTTAATCTTAATAGTTATACATATCCTTCTTAACAAAATATTTTCTTTCTAGAATCAAAGAAACAATATTCTACTCTAATATTTTTAAAGTTACTAAAGTTTAAAAGTTTATAATTTAAAGAAGAAAATACTAAATTAGATTGTCTGAAAATTGGTAACTTGAGGTTTTCTTTCTAGCAAAAACAATCTAAAACCATAGTACATCGTTCCACTACAAGCGTCTCGCCACACACCAGCGACGATTGGGAATCAAAAGTGAGGTCGCGGGGAGGTGGCGAAACACATATTTCATGAACATGATATTTTCTCCATAATTCCACTAAGTATGATTTAAATAATGAAATAAATCAAAGGAAAGACAATTAATGTTTACCATATCAAGAGTAGTGCATTTTTTATAATAGTGCAGTCTTAGACGGGTGACATCCTGTCGTGGCAATAAGCTCTGTAGAGAAGTTCCCTCGGCTTCCTGCGTCATCTTCCGGTCCGCAGACTACTTCCCACCCACGCCTTCCTCTCGGACCCCCGTCCGCTCCACGCGTGTCGTCACTGCGTTTCCACTCGTCCGCACTCGCACTCGTTGTCTCCAGTAGGCACTGATTGGATCAGGAGCCGTCGTTGAAGACTCAAGAAGCGTTACTGCAGCCCCCGCTGTCATCCTTTACTCGATTGCTCTGACCGGTTCAAGGTACCCCCCATTCCATCCTCCGCAACTAAGCCGTGACCCATGGGGAACACCTTGAAACATTTCCTCGGAATGTCTGCCTTCAACATAAGCTTCCAAGGCAATTGATCAAATGAATGGAATGTTATTTTAAGTATAAAATCGAACTATTAATGATTCTGAAACTAATCTCCATTGTGTTACTAACAATGTACATTTTCCCAACATATATACGAGTATCTATACTAAAATAAAATATCAGAAAGAAATATCTAATGTGTTCAAGTACGTTCTCTGAATCGATAGATTAACTTCAAAACGTAGTTACCCTGACCCGGGTTTATCTCCGGTTTTCCTTCCGTTAGAGGTGGATTTTTTTTCTACAGGTTCTCTAGGCTTTTGTCTAGGGGCAGTGTCTATTCATTTAATAAATCTTGATTTCATGTTATTTTAATACTTACGATTTGTTATTTTCAATTCGTCTCTGCCTTACTGCCCTTGATCGGAATTGAGGGGATGGTCCCTAGCTTGCTTCCGAATAGTAAATTACTCTATTGTCCTCCACGTAGTCATGCGCTGTTTCTACAGCTTTTTGGACAATAAATTTATTATGGACAATGTATTATGTTATGAGATGAGGAAAACCGATTTTTAGCTCTCATTTAACTAAAAACTAATACTTCCAGTTTAAGTGTGTTTAAACATATTATTTGTCAAAAAAATTAAATTTTTATATGATTGTGAATTATTGTGTGAGAAACGAGTTGTTGCACGTTGAATTAACCAAAACAAATCATGACGGCACCAACTCGACAAAGTTACGGCCAGGGTCGCGCCATTTGTAAGAAAATAGTAAGTTATTAGTAAAAATTATATTGTACTTAACTTGACAAAATATATTATTTTAGAGTATTTGTTTCAGCTAGACCACAGAAACTAAAAGGCAATGTATTTGGAGCTGTTTCATATACACGGAGTGTAATTCAGACTTGATTTGTACGCAACACTTATAGACAAATAAAAGGTGATAAAAAAGAGAACTAATTAAAACATTTATTACATTAGCTTCATGAAAAGAAGAAAGAAGATATAAATGTACTTAAAATACAATTTATTTCAACGTACTTTCTATAAAATTGCGTGAAAATGATACAGCTCCAGTAACCAAGCTTTGAGAAAAAGAAAAATCTAAACAATATTACACAAAGTCATTAACGAGCTTAGTATCTTTGTAGCTTGTCAAGGCAAATATTTTCGCAAGTTTTGAAATTTCTTAATTCAATCAATGCTCAGCGAATAGTCAGATATCTTGTAGGAATGCCTGGAAATTTCCTTTCACGTAACTTAGTTACAAACAATCTTGGAATATCGATATGCAGAATGCAATATTCGTCTCCTGAAATGCAAAGTAGTTTGTCTTCTTCACAACTGAATCTCAAATTTAATAAGCGTTTGTATTTCTCAGTTTTCAAGCTGTAATTGTAGGATATTGGTCTTCGCTGTGAAAGTTTCGTCTCGCCGACTTATCTGCGGCTATGTCAATATCATTGGACCAATATGAAAGTGAAAACATAGGCTCGGGTTGCCTCTTCTAACTTCTCAGATATACAAGAATTGGAGGAGACGAAAAGGAAGTCGTGAGATGACACTCAGGAATTTTCGAGAAACTTGAAGAATGGAACATAGTTCTTCAGATTCTAGAAATGACATTGCTCCTTTATTTGAGCCCAGTAAATCCCTGCATATATTGATGGGAGAGCCAACCGTTGACATAAAATTGGAACTCAAATTTATTTCTTTAATATGTTTCCTTCTTTACGTAGCGTACTACTATGTAGTAAATATTGTGTTAGAATACGAGAGACATAAATGACGATAAATTAATCTAATCTAATTCATTGATGACATACATATACAGCCAAGAAAATATAATAATAATAATAATAATAATAATAATAATTTAAGTTAGCAATGCTCAGTGGCAGAAATGGAAATGGAAAAGATGACATAATAAGAATATACATCATTCATACGATAGTAATATATTAAAAAACAACAACAAATTTTCGCCTAAATATCTATAAAATACACGCACAAACGGAATAAAATACTTAAAACGTTAGTACACAAGAACAAAGAATGAAATTACATCTAAGAAATTAAAAATTTAAATTTTAAATTATTTAGTATTCTGCCATCAAACTAATAATATATTTAATTATCGATTAGTTTCTTTGTTCATTTTATCGTTTAACTAACGTTCATACCATTCCTATTATTCTGGTGGTTATAAAGTAACAAAAAGTAATTTGTTTCTAAATTTTTAAGTCTCATGAATCATTAAAACTAGATTATTTAAGTAAGTGGTGGAACGATACACACAATTTCGAAATGTATTTATGTGTTACTGAAAGAAGGATGGAAAATTCCGAGAAGATTCTTTCCTCGTACAACATGGTGCGAGTGTAAACTATTCCCGAAATGAAACCAAACTTTTTATGAAATCACAGAAACATCTCGCAAAGGAAGAGAAGAGATAAATCAAATTATAATAAAGCAAAATATTTGAAGACTACTTTTCTTTCGTCACATTCTTATAAAATTGATCGCTAGAGCAATGATCTGTTGCAAAGACAATTAGACTTCAGAATCTTGGAATTAATTGACCATTCTGGTTAAATAGAGAACGTTGTAACTTTTGTGAATTGGATATTTTATTATGTATTTAATTGTCTGCAAGTCCGAACACTGTGTACAAAAGTTATAATTCAAACTACTTGGTTTTGTTTCATTTATAAATTTTTGCAAACAAATGAATGGTGATACGAAACAAACATTCGCTACTTTAGAAATGGGATTTAGTAAATATTAAATTAGTTTATTCGTTAAGAAAAATGAATTGGGATATTATTTTGGAATTCAAATTATTTTTCGATAAATTTGAGGATGGTGCAAAAAGTTCTGAATTATTCGTAATTTCGATGTTCCTGTTTTCTGTTGTACACGAATGAAACCATGGCCCAGATNTCGATACTTTAGAAATGGGATTTAGTAAATATTAAATTAGTTTATTCGTTAAGAAAAATGAATTAAATGAAAAAAATTAAATTGGGATATTATTTTGGAATTCAAATTGTTTTTCGATAGATTTGAGGATGGTGCAAAAAGTTCTGAATTATTCGTAATTTCGATGTTCCTGTTTTCTGTTGTACACGAATGAAACCATGGCCCAGATATGTGTTGTCTCTTTGAACAGTGGAAATCCAACGTCATTTTTTACTAGTGCCTAGTAGTCAGTTCGCCAAAGGCGAATAAGATTTTTGCAAAGCGTTGTAGCGCGTGTCACGAGAGAAAAAAAGATGAAAAATGCAGCTTGCATGACGCACCGATACGATGCGCTTTGTTACGTGCAAAAGAGTAGCCAAAGCAACTCTGAAATGTTAATAATTCGGGCGACGAGATGTGGAGGTGACGACAGCTATTGTCTGCGCCGAATCAATATTTATGTGACGGCCGCGGTGTCAAACAGTAATGTGTGCTTTGTTCTGTGGAACGTTTGCCTACAGTAGATGACGGAGGCGGTAGTGGAAATGAAGACGATGGTGAAAATTGTGATGCGAAAGCAGTGATGGAAAGCATGAAGTGGACAGGCTGAAGTGGACGATGCTATTCATGAATTACGGTTTGCAAAAATTACCATTTTTAACACTCAAAAATTACCATTTTAACCAGTTTTTTAACAGCTTCCCTCCAAAACGCATGTGTAACGAAATCTGGTACCCTTTAATAATAACAAATTCCTTGCCTGAACATCTCCCCACGCAGAGAAAAGATTTTGTTACTTTTCCAAAAATGTGGGGACAAATTTGGATACAGTGACATAATTATTGGTTCCTCAACGCTCTGTACTGAGCAGGTTAAGTACATAGATTACTGTGACCAAGACAAATATTATAAGCATCGTAAAACATCCCTTATAAAACTGTGCGTTTTATAACATGAAGGTTATCACCCTCCTACCCAAACGTAACGCAGGATAACCGTTTCAGAAATCCCCCACTACTCTAGGATGTGTAAATTATGGACGTATCCTTGGCGAATACTTATTGTTGTGAAATGGTAATGTTTGTGGTTATTATGGTATGACTGTGATGTGTTATGGTAAAGATTGTGACGCTGTAGAGGGGTGCTATAAGGAAAAGGTGGGGGAGGGTTAAGAACCACGGAGAGGTGGTAACCAATAGAATAGTTTTTGTGATTGGAGTCTGTAGTTGAGATTACGGCTGCAAAACTGAATGAGGATATGGGGACAAAGATGATAGCGGTGCCGCAGTCAGTGACGGTTCCAACGGAAGGGGTGATAGTCCCCCCTTCCAGGTATCTGACTTCACTTTTCAATATATGTATAGAAGCGCATTAAAGAACTCGTTAAATATTTTTCATATATATCTAGAACTTAGTTAACATTACTTGTCACTGCTTATCCTTTCCATTGCATTTCGTCCCGTATGGTAAAGGATTTTTATATGACGCGTCATGTTACGAACCAAACGTTCGTAAGGACTTGTCATTCATTCATCACTCTCCATTACAGTAATATGTATAGATGTTCTATGGACATATAGATGTTCTAAGGATGTATGGATGTTCATTGGATATAGAAGTTTTATGAAGATATAGACGTTCTGTACACACAATTCAGAACGCACCCATTATAGATGTTCTGTGCATACCTCTATATAAGCGGCAGCATTCGACACTCGCTATCCAGTACTGAATCCAGTTCCACAGCAGACCAGTATCTGCTTCAGCTTCTAGAGTGTCAGGCTCATTTTATACAAGCACGTCGTAGTGCTCGTCGGCGTATTTATGCGCACGCTGTCAGAATGTTACTCTGCTGCACGATAGTTTGCTATTATGTAAAAATTATTTTCTGAGTTGCAATGCTGCAAACGTCTTCATCATGGCAGACTTAAAAGTTGCTACAAAAATAACGTTTGGTTTATATCGACGCCAAGATACTGAAAATATCAAAGCTCACGACATTTTCTAAGTTTCAGTGATCTTCGGCAATCAACAAGTTCCAGCCATCACGTGTTGCCTTTCCACTACCAGTCGATGGAGTCATCTTCGCATCAAATATAAATAAATAAATTTATTGTCAAACAGTACAGACTGCATATGACCACGTGAAGGACAATAAACTACTTTACTCTCCAGAAGCAAGCAAGGGACCTTCCCATCAATTCCGATCAACGGCCCTAAGGCAGAGGCGGATTCAAAAATTTCAGCAAAAGTTCCTAGATAAGATAAAAAGTTGGCTGCGAGTTATA
>NNCF01126069.1:485009-500476 GCA_002313205.1 Laupala kohalensis
TGCAAGAAAGAAAAATCAGTAATTCTGTATATGTAGCATTTAAGGAAACAATTTATGTATTTGTTATATGTGAATAAATGTGTTTGTTACTTGAACTTGCAATGAGTTTAAAAAGATCCACTGCTCAGTATCTATATGCTTAGTGAAATACCTAAGTCCCCACTTCTATATTATATGGACTCTCCGTCGGTAACGCGTCATATTATTATATACTGAAGTGCATTTCAAACAAACCACGCTATTGCAACCACAAGACTGAAAACAAAATAAAATATTTCCACTTCCATAAATGTATTTTATTCCCACGATTAATAAAACGATTCCTCGGAAGACGAAACTCTCGGGGGTGGGGGGAGCAAAGTTGACAATGTTTGACCCCTACGATCACTTTTTGGATTCGCCCTAGACCGGCGTTACATCGTGACCGTCCGCGTAGTTCTAAGAGCGTGACCGTCACAGTCACGATTCAAAAGCAATGACTTTGTGATAATAATATAATAAAGAACTATCATAATAAAAGTTTTACTGTAAAGTTAAAATCTCTTTTTCTTTATCACCCCATTATTATAGTACTCTAGATACTGGCGCGATGTGGCAACTACCGAGGGATATTTGCAGCTTTCAGCGTCTGGCAAAATTCTTGTCAGGATTTTGTCCAACCGCCTGAAATCTCTAGCTGAAACAACGTTACCTGAAACTCAGTGCGGTTTTAGACCAAATCGAGGTAAAACTGATATGATTTTCTGTGCCAGGCAAATGCAGGAGAAATCCAGAGAACAAGGTCAGCCTCTATATATGGCATTCATTGATCTCGTTAAAGCCTTCGATTCAGTTAATCGAGAAACTCTGGAGGATCCTGTATATAATTGGTTGTCGTCCAAAATTCATACAGATTCTTCCATCACTGCATGATGATATGAACGGTACAGTCCTTAACAACAGTGCACCTGGAGAACCATTTAAGATCAGAACAGGTGTCAAACAGCTGTGTAATTGCCCCCACACTCTTTTCAATATAAGTTGGTGTCAAACTACACCTGGTCAAAGACAAAATTCCAAAGCGAGTAGAAATCGTTTATAGGTTAGATGGAGGACTATTCAATCTTAGCATACTGCGAGCAAACACTAAGGTATCTACTACTTCTACACTTGAACTCCAATATGCAGATGATAATGTTATATTGGTAAACTCAGAAGACTATCTTCAACATACCCTAGATGCATTTAACGAGGCATATAGAATCATTTGTTTGGATATAAACCATAGGAAAACGTAAATTTTATACCAACCTGCACCAACCTGTAATGCTGCTGCTCCTGATATCAAGGTTAATGTGACTAGTTTACAAAATATTGAACATTTTCTCTATCTAGGCAGTCACCTATCAAGAAATGCGAACATTGACGTTGAAATCCAATATCGCCTCAAATGTGCCATCGCAGCTTATGGTCGTGTGCCAATTAGGGTGTTTGATAACCATAACCTCAGTATTCAAACTAAACTATATGTATACCAAGCTGTTGTTGTTCCAACTCTACTTGATGATTGCGAAAATTGGGTTATATACTGTGAGATTTGAATAATTCCATAATTAATTGTTAATAAGATCATCCTTGTTCGGGAGTATAAAATTTTCAAGAGAGGAAGGAAAGTCTTCCGACTCAGTAGAAATTTAAAAGGTCGGCCGTTGGAAGATGACGAAGGCAGCGGTCGCATCTGGTATGGCGAAGACCCACTGTCGGCTCTTTTGGCGTCAAAGG
This sequence comes from Laupala kohalensis, assembly GCA_002313205.1. NCBI lineage: Eukaryota > Metazoa > Arthropoda > Insecta > Orthoptera > Trigonidiidae > Laupala > Laupala kohalensis. The sequence goes on from NNCF01126069.1 coordinate 486,771, forward strand.
AAATTTACAACTTTTTAGAAATAGCAAGTTAGCGAGGGGGTGGGGAAAGCGACCCAACCCGACCGCAATAACCCCAGATGTGCGAAGGCTCGAAACAAGAGCCAACTTGTCCGTGAAATCGTTGGAAGTAAAACATCGTTGCAAGAAAACGTTAGAAATTATTTGAAGTCCTTTAAAATTTCCCAATCAGAATCTAGGCGTAAGAAGGGGGAATCGTTTTGGCATTGGAAGTTTCGGTCACGTGGAATTCAAAATTTGGAAGATCTGGAAGTGGGAAAATAGATAGAAGTGGGGAGTAAGACCATTTAAGGAATGGAAAACGAAATTTCGCTCTCATATAGCTCATATCGCTCGCAGCTCATTTCGCTCAGATATCTCTCACATCTCATATATCGCTAACAGCTCATATCGCACACGTCTTACATTTTTGAAGACGCGCTCAGATCAGTCATTTCGGATCGCGCAGATTTTTCGCTCAGCTCACAGCGCTGAGACATGTTTTTTCTGTCATTGCTCGCAATCAGTCATTTTGCGCAGCTCAGATAATTAGATTTTCGCTCAGCTCAGATGTTTCTAGCTCGTCGCCGCAGACGCTCACGATCGTATCAGCTTTTCGTCAGATGTTTTTTTTAGCTGCGCTCGAGATTTAATTGTTGATCTTTTTTGATCATCGGGACGAGTTAATAAGCTGATCTCGATCCGAACCACGCACGAACTATTTTCGGGTGGTCATTCGGACGGACGTGGTAATGCTGACGCTGTGCTTGGAGGGGCCGATTCCGCAGAGAATGAATAGGGCAACTTTTGGTAGTCGCCGCTGATTGACACCGTTAGCGGTCGCCCGAGATTGGAGCCGTGCTGACCTCTGCGAGGACCCTACTCTACGGCTTGCCTAATTGGTCATCTTGAGAGGTATTATACGACTGTTGGTAATTGTTTAAACCAACGTCGTATTGCGCTTGCGCGTCATGGAGCAATTGACATAAAAAGGGGCACGAACTTTGGACTAAATCAGTGCCAAGACAGATTTCATTACTGATAAAATTATGCCATGGTTAAATTCAGTGCATTGCTATTATTAAGAGAAAGGGAGATTTAATTGTTTATTAGATAAGATTATGATTAAATTCAGTGTATTGCCGTTGTTTGAGAGAAAAGTAGATGTAATAGTTGAGAAGATAACATTATTATTAAATTCAGTGTGTTGCTATTGTTTGAGAGAGAGGGAGAGTTGAGTGTTAATAAGATAAGATTTAAATTCAGTGTATTGCTATTGTTTGAGAAGCAGGGAGATTGAATTGTCAATAAGATAATATTATGGTTAAAGCCAGTGTATTTTAGTTGTTGTTTTTTGGAGGGACTGGCGTCACTTCGGCGTTAGTGTTAATGTTCATATTTGATTACCATTTGTGTTTGTGTCTTTTGGGGGGAAAACAGCATGAGGGGTGTTGTAGTAATTAAAACAGTAATTAAATTAAATGGATTTATTTGTCAGTAGCGTTTTCCTTAAGTGGAACCATTGCATGGTCCTTTCCTTCATTAAAAAAAATCGAACCCAGAAATTGTGGAACCCTGAGATAAAATAGTCGAGGCGCCCAAAATTTAAATACAGTATATTTTTTTGAACCACCAAGTTTCGTTCTGCCACAATACAGAAGGCACTTACTATGTCTGGATAAATACGTTGCATTAGGAGAATCCTAGGAATAAAGTGGCAAGACAGACGCAATAAAGTAAGTGTTTTGTAGGAAGCTAATACTACCAGCATTGAGTCCCTCATAATAAAACACCTTCTACGATGGTCAGGTCATGTAGTTTGCATGCGTTAGTCACATCTCTCAAAACAAATCATGTATTGTCAGTTGAAGGTCGGACAGAGAAAACATGGTGGGCAACAAAAAACGCTATAAAGACGTTCTGAAGGCAGATCTAAAGAAGAGTCAAATTGACCCTGCAAATTGGGAGGTTGTAGCATCCACCCGTCCAGAAAGGCGTCGCCTCGTCCACCAAGGGCATCTATTCTTCGAACTACAGCGGAGAAAGCTTCAAGTCGACAAACGCAACGCTAGGAAAGAGCATATGAACACCAGAAGCATCAACCGTCAAGGACCAGTGGTTGCCCAATGCACCATGTGCCAACATTGTGGAAGAGTCTGTGGTTCCAGAATTGGATTATATAGCAATCAAAGAACTCGTGTGTTTTGAACTTCACCTTTGGAAGACAATCATACTCGTATTCTAAGTGATAGTCGATTAATAACTCTAGATACTGATTAAATTTCCTTTTTTCATGCACTGTTTTTTTTTGCTTCTTTTAGTTTTTGATAGTTCATTTCTAACTGTACGCAACCTTGGCACGGTTATGTACATTATCTCTGTAGCCGTATAGTCGCTCAGGTTTTTCTTCGGTTTTCTTCCGGGTAGTGGCGGATTTTCCTTGAACGGATATGTCATTAATATATTTGTTATTTAAACTCGAATTTTTACTTCACATGTATCTACAATTTATTTAGGAATAACAAATGGATAACAGTACGTATGTATTAAATAATTTCTTTTATAAATATTAAATCAGGCACTGCCCTTGGGCCCTTGATCGGAATTGATGGGATGAGCCCTTGCTTGTTTCCGGAGAGTAACTCAATTTATTGCTCCCATGTGGTCATACGCAGTTTGCAACAGTTATTTTTGACAACAAATTTATTTATTTAGTATATTTAAGAAATGACTTAACCTGTAATTTCAACTAATTTGCGAAACACGGAATAGATGGTCATAAAATATCTCAAATTTATTCTGCATATGATTTTTCGATCTTTTATGGAATAATCAGGCAATTTTAAAATTAATATTTTTTAACATTTATCGAAAGAAAAAATAAATTTGAGAACCTTCTTGTCGTACTGGCAAGTCATAAATATAAACGTTCTCCTGTCAAAAGAGAATAAAAAATAAAGCAAAATCTGCTGAAGTCTGACATGTGGAATATTTTGAAACATATAGAATAATTATCTCTGATTTATTTAGCACACTTCTCCGTTTTATCACACTAAGTGTACAACAGTCGGTTTCTTTTTATTCAAACTAGCAAACGGTATTCTATTTTACTGAGACCTTGGGTCCAATTTCACAAAAGTACAGGTGCTGTTCATAACAAGTTATTACGAACAATACTTGTAATAACAAGTAATTAGTTACAATCGTTTCACAAATATTTCGCTAACTTGTTAGAGATAAATACTTGTCGCTGACAAGTAGAGAAACATCACACTTGTCAGTAACAAGTATTTCCGGACAGTCCAGTCTTTCTTGTTTGATTGTTCATTACGTAATGTCAAATTTGGCATTTCGATTCTCTAGCCGTCGTGGAGTGACATCGCTCCTGTGCTCTCTTGACGAACAGTGCGCGCGCTTACCTATCCTCAGTGTCTCTTATCAGTGCAACCTATTTTATCAGTGCGACAAAGCCTGTTAATGTGATTTGCGTGTTGTGAGCCGATCACTATACCGCATAAATATTGTTTTTAGAAAAGAACGATTTCTACAGACGAAAACTAGCGTCAAGCAGGAAAACGGGACTGGCCTCACGGCCATCACGAGCTCAAGTTCGGCGACCATGGATACCATTTTGGTATGTTACTTCCGGACGCTATTTCAACGGCCCTCGGAGTACTACAGGAACACCACACTTCTAGAATCCTCCCAGCTCTTCTAGAATCTACAGAGCAGCAGCATGAAATCCTATCAGGATTTTCACCATCGCAATGGGAAAACAGCGCTAGTACGCCGACGAACGTCAGTAATCGCACTCAAAGTAGATGCAGTGTTAGTAATATTGATCTCTCCTCCAATACCTGCCACTCACTTGAACGTAAACGCACTTAATCTGAAACAGCATCTCAATCCGTGGTATATAACATTCCAACTAGAAACTCATTTGAAAACCTACCCACTGAAGATAATAAGCCTCAAGCTGTTAGCATTCTAAATATATAATACCTACTAGAGTTAATATTCCCCCAATAATTATTCATGAAAATTCAAACCATGCAGAAGTAGAAAAATACTTAAAAGAAATTTTGCAACACGAAGATTTCCAAACAAAAGTGCAAGTCAGAACGATTAATGATTTCTTCTCTCTCCGAAATAGTTTTCGTGAGAAAATCATTCTCTATCATACTTAAAACGACCCCACAAAATGTACTATTTCTGTTATCATTAGAAATGTACCAACATCTTACTCCAGAGACGAAATTCAAGACGAATTTTCAAAAATAAACTTCCCAGTCATTACAGTCATTCGAATAACAGATATGAACAAATAACCTTGGCCTCTTTGCGCTATAACGCTCACCCAATCACAAGCAGCGCGAAAGATTTACAAACTACAGTACTTATTCAATGCTGTTGTCGAGGTTGAAGAAAGACGTTAGCGACCCCGACCTGTTAGATGCCGTAGATGTCAAAATTACGAGCATACCAAAAAAACTGTGGACTACCAAATAGTTGTGGTCGTTGTGCCTCCGAAAACCACACTACAATGGAGTGTACTACGCAAAATTTTGCGTGCGCCAATTGTATAGAAGCTCATGCGTTTTACAAAAATATAATGAGAAATTGAAAAGCGTTTCTATGTTGCTCATTGTTTTATTGGTAAAAAGTATTTTCGGCTGCGTAGCAGCCATCGTCAGTAACATACACTGAGTATTGAGGAATATTTTTGGCGAGTGCCTATATATACATAATATAATACATAAGAAAGGTATACCAAACAGACCGATCCAAAATAACAGTCATTCTACCAATTTTGCCACTAACCATAATCCTCCCACAAACCCTTCTCAATCTCCAAACATACTCGAACATCCAACTCACATCCACAATCTTCATCCTCTCAAACACTCTACTCCGACAAAGTAAAAGCAACCTCACAACCTAGCTCCCAAAATTCATTTCAAGCTCACTCACTTGCACAGATAATTACTCAACACATACAAACTTTAATCACCTCCTTATTAAATCACCTCATCCCTATCATCACCCAATCAATTCTACAATCATTCTATTAAACATTTCACCTCACAATCTACAAATTCATATACCTCATACAAAATACTCTCATGGAATGCCGCTGGCGTAAATGAAAGATCCCATTACTAGCACATTTTCTACAAACTAACCATATCGACGTCGCTTGCATTCAAGAAACCCACCTCTCCCCAACAAACCGATTCTTCATCGATGGCTATAATATTAATAGTTTCGATCGACCACATTCTCGCAATTTTGAAAAAAGAGGTGGAGTTGCAATATTGGTCAAAAATAATATAAAACATTACGAATTGCCATCCACAACAAATATGTGTTACGAAAATGTCCACGCCGTCATCAATATAAAAGATCATAAAAAACTATGCATTGCCTCAATATACAGAAGACCTTGAAAATCCTTTAAGAAAGGTGATTTAATAAGCCCAACACCACAGATCCTACTATTTGGGGATTATAATGCAAAACATACAGTATGGGGAAGTCGACACATCAACTACCAAGGTAATCTTACTAAAAGACGTATCAGTTCTTAACCTTACTATACATTTGCGAGACTAATACGCATTACCCCTGTAATACAGATTTAAGCCCGGATATTATTGACTTAGGTTTATCAAAAAACTAAAGTAATTTTGTATATGTCAATGTATGCTCAGCATTATCATCTGACCATCGCTTTGACATTCAATCTTTAACTCTCCCCATCTGAAACCAAACCACCTTTTCCATTCAATCTACATAAAGTCAACTTTAAACTTTCATGTCAAAATTTTTCACCACCCATTGAACCATTGTGTACAAGCGCTCGAATAGATCAATCAATTCTAACATGCTTGATACCATAGCATTCAATCCTGGATACCAATGCATTCAATCCTGGATACCATAGACCTGTTAGCACCCTCACGTATTCATCATGATAAGAGACATCCTATACCTGCAACTCTCCACAAACTCATTATACATAAACGTCAAATACGAAATTACTGGTTAAAACGACGTTCCCCTTTCATAAAAAGTTATTTAAATTTATTAGTAAAAATTGTTCACAAACTTCTTTCCACAGTAAACGCAAATTATCTGCATCAAACAGCAACACCGAACGTTATGGATTCATCCTTCAGGTATCCATCTCTACCGTTCTATCCTTTCCTTTGCTTCCGATCTATCCTTTTTTACGTAAGCCCAACATGGGGCGCAGCTGGTAAATCTAATATCAACAAAATTCAAATATTTCAGAACAAAATGCTCCGCAAAATAGTCAAAGCACCTTGGTTTATCTCGAACTCACGATTGCACAGAGAACTTGGTATTCAACCCGTTCAAACTTACTTCCAACAAATAGCTTCAAAATGTTTACAACACATCGCTTCTATTCCTTCCGCTCAAAATTTGGAAGTAGAAAAACATTTTCCCCATAGGAAACGCATCAAAAGAAAGCTCCCCAGACATTTTTTATTTTTTAATATTGTATTGTAACATATATTGTAAATAATACATATTTATAACTTTTACTGTACTCCAAATGTGCTGCGTAAAACCCAAAGGTCTGGCAAGAAAAGTAATATAAAAATTTTGGCATTTTAAAAATATTCATTACTATACTTTCTGGGAGATGAAGTACAGAAAGTGTTCGTTTTTGATGCATTTAACGTTTTTGATGGACGTTCGTTGTTAAAAATATTTCAAGCTTATCAACAATAACTTTCCAAACTGTATAATAGTAACTAACATCAATAATGAGAAATAACTAAAAATGTACAGCAAAATACATGGTTATTTTCTTAAAAAGTTTTCATAATATGTCCAGCATAACAATCACTCTAAAGCGTTCGTTTTATTCGTTCACTGAAAAGTGTAAAGTTCACGCTTTGTCTGAAAGTTTTCCTATGTTATTGTACATGAAAGAATAATTCATTTTTATCTTCCGACGAAGAATTTGACCACCGTATATTATTAAAATAACACTTGTAACATAGTTAAACTATGTTGTAGCTAGGTAAGAAATCCTTGGTTGGTAACATGTTTATTTTACAAATTTGTCTGCTACAATTGTTAATAACCTAATAATGTTAGTGGGTTCCAAGAAAATCACTCGTAAGAAGTAATAATTTTAAATCAATTTTGTTTGTCAATGGTTTTTTCTAATCCAACACAAGGTACACAACCATTGCCACGAAACTCATTCAGTTTTATAACCACGAACAGTGATATTAGCCTCTCCTTTTCTCTGCGTACTTGTAAATACTTACCAACGGAATTACAGAAAGAAAATTAAAGTCTGGAAGATCAAAGTTGCACATAAGGATCAAAGAGACAGAAAGCAATATTGCACACTTGTGAAGGAACCAAGCGTATTGACAGTTCTTGATGAAACCTGCATATTAATCCGTTGGAATTGGAAGACTAAAATTGTAAAATATTCTCTTCGTAAACTAAACTTTTAAGTAAGTATTAAGTTATACAGAAATCTCTTAAATTATGGTGAACCTCACCGCCAGGTAACAGATTAATTATGTAATGTTGAATGAAAATTGGAGTCGGGACCGAGATTCGAACTCGGGACGTAATTAATATATCAAGTTAACATTTTCATTGTACCACGTTCAGATTTTGATGTCACCAGTATCAAATTTTGAACCTTAATATTACCATCAACTATTACCTTCTATATACAACACTTTTGTACTTAATTATGAATCCATTAAAAAATAATTGCATTTAACGTCCTATTTTATAAAAATACCACAATTCTCCAATTTCTAATCTATAATTTCTCAAACATATCTGCTCATCACGTAAATTTTGTATATTAATTCTTTGAAGTTTCATCCGAAATATGAATCCATAGATTGTAAAAATAACATTTTTTGGAACTCTCACTGCATGGTTGCATCTTTTAAAATTTATCCATCTCCAGAGATAAAATATAATTTTTAACCGTTGTAAAAGAAAGTGTGTTGTGATATTGCATGATGATGTTTTAATACGACGTACAATATCGTGTAGCCGAAACATGTACATTAATTCAATTTGTTTCTTAAAATTAGGATAGGATAAACAAACTAGAACTCAGTTTTATCAATTAGCAAAAGGAAATGTACATAAACAACTTTTTGAGTAAGATGTCGAGTACTAGAGCGCGCAATTTAATAAGTTCCAAATATAAAAAAGTATTTTTTGTCGTAGAAATAAAGATATAAACAAGTTATTATTCATCTATGATGTCACATAATATCAATGCGTAGCTCATTCCGCAGGTTTTTAAATATTAGAAAGTTCAAGTAGGTAACTATCAATGACACATTCAATTGAATTACGCTTTAATAAATTAAAGTCTCAAATTCGTGATATATCTCGAGTTGAAACCCTAATTAAAAATTAATAATAATTATTTTCATAAATCTTCGTATTATAATAACGAACCAAGGAAAGCAGGAATGACGGTAACAAAGGAAAGCAGGAATGACGATCACCAAGGAAAGCAGTTACAGGATAGTCATATTGCGAGAATTGAGTTATATCATCTCACTATATGTATGTATGTATGTATCTATGTATGTATCTATGTATGTATCTATGTATGTATCTATGTATGTATCTATGTATGTATCTATATTACTACTATTATTATTATTATTTGCGCCTATACCCTGCACGATCACGCAAAGCATTCTGTCTCAATTGTTCATTCTTTCTAATCCTCAAAGATTCCTTAATTTTTTCTCCATGAAGTCTCTTTCTATCCTGAGTCCACTTCGTCCCTGGTTTCTTGGGGTAAATAGAATATATTGTTTTGTCTGTTTAATGAAAAAAAAAACGAGAGCGGAACATATGCCAGAAAATCCTCCTAAAAAGCTTTCAAATATATTTTTACGAATCATATAATATATATTCGAATACACTAAGCTATAAGGGATTATACAACATCTGAAACATTGGATTATGAAACAAACTATTGGTACTCTAAATTTGTGCGCAGATACGAAAACACTATCGGATGTTTATATAATACAATATCATAACATGTTTTTGAGATATCTGCCTCTTTATAAACATATTTTGTAATAATATTACGTTTTATATCATGTTCTGTTATTCGTTTGCTTTTCTAACATTTGTTGCTATAATTTGTTACACCAGGGGCGGTTTTCGGACCTTCTCACCGCCACAATAATTATTTTTCTTCAACCGCGACGGATATTGAGTTAATTCTATAAACAAAACCAGCCAAGATTGTTACGTTGTTTAATATGCTTGACTCAATCCCTTTGGCCTGGCAGAGTGTTGGAGAACCTTAACGATTTTGTTCATTGAGTGTAGCGACTTGCTCCGGTTAAAAAGATTTTGTAGGAAGGTAGCCTGCTCTAGGTTACCTGTTCCAAATTACCTGCCAAGCAGGTTGCCCCGGGATATCGGACTTTTACGAGTGCACACTTCATAGTGAAAGAATTGTATGAGTTGAACTTTGATTTAATTAACCCATCTCTTCTTCTATTAACTGTTACATGTGTTCTCGAATAATCTCTTGTTCTGTAAGATTCTTTCTTCCAATTTTATTTGTTATTTCCAAGAGCAGAATGTAGATTAAGTGCAGCACCCTTTTTCTTTGAGTCATATTATCGCTATTCTATTGTTCGTTACGTAATTTATGTATTTTCACTTTATATATTATATGCGTTATATTACCTTCCTTACTCGCTACATTTAAACCTGATTAAGACTCAAATCCAGGGAAGCACTTTTGTGTGAAAAAATCACTATTAATATCGTGTACTATTCAAAGAAGGTCGTATGATATATTTTATTTTTCCAGATTATATAATGGATGTAGAATGAAACATACTCTCTTTCAGGATAACGCCGCCATTGTGTCCACCTCAGTCCTCGTCGCTCACTGTTCACGCAAACAGAGGAAAGCGAGGTAGTGCGTGTCGAGTCAACAACAGCCTCATTAGCCACGAAGCTCCAGCCCGAGTATCGCCCTTGGGAGCAATTCCGGCTGTGCGTACGCCAAGAGCTCACAGCGATATTTACGAGCCCTCGGCTCGGGATAATGTGACGGCCCACAAGGGTACCTGCAAGCTAACCGCACACAGATTTGAGGTTTTCCGAGAGAAATTGGCACCTTTACTCTTACGGGATCGAAAAATCAGTCTTGTGAGATGATATTTACTCATAACAATTTTTAAACTCCATAGACGTACAGTAAGACTGGATCAATTGATATCGAAGCCATTCCATATTATATAATAAAACATTCGGATAATTCGTTTTATTAGAGAGATTATTTTAAAAGAAACGAGTAAAAAATATAATATTGTTGAGGAAAAAAAACTTATAATATACAGTTAGGAAAGATTTAAACTCATGTGTAGTCACTGACAGTGGTCCCAGAAACCATATAGCCGGTGGAAGGGGTCAACGTTAAATTAAAGAATTCGCCAATTCTATGTGGTACACTAGTTTCGCAGTGGGATTCGCCCAATACTGGGACGGTCACTAAATACTCCTAACTTACCATGGTATATATACCTCTAAATTCCTCTAAATCGCAACTACATCCCTCTATAATCTCATTTCTTTCTCCCAACGATCCGGATGATTAAAATTCAACAATAATTATTATCAGAAAATATTAATTTCATAAAAATTGAAATAAAAGAGCTCTCATAGGTACAGGGAAACATCTAAGAAAAATCAATTGCACAATGTTTCGTAGACTGTGTTGGTTTGTTACTTGAACCCAGTATTGAAATTTAATGGAATAATTAATATCACGTCACTTATTAAGTTTTATTAAGCTAATTGGCTTTTCTAAATGACCAAAATATCGAGAGTGAATATGAAACTATTAATATTTTGTTTTTTAAATTAAAATTAACAAATAAAAATTATAGAAATGACGCTAATATTTTGAAACTTGGCGTACTTTGTACCTTATAATTCTCATTCTTTTATAGTTTCCTCGCAAATTATGACTAATTTGGATAAGTTTAAGAACGTGGACTATATAGAACCAAATTAACAAGAAGCTCAAACTTACATAAGCTGACAAATGCATATGAATAAATATTGCAAATATACTGACCTCCACAACTCATGAGACGCCAAAAGAAAACCAAACATCTTTGAATTCTTGAGCGAGGTAACTCATCTCTCCAGAACGGCATTTCTTGATTCACTGCCACAGTTATTTTATATTAGAAAGATATAACCAAATACACTTCACATTGAGGAATCAAGTAACAAAACATGCTACGAAAGAGGTACTCGTCAAATAACAAACTTTTCATGCTGCCACACAGAAGAATATCACCAGACTACAAGGCGAAACACACAAAGTATTCCTAGATACGATATGAGATAAAGATGAACACAGGACGACTCATCAGAGAGTCTTAAAACTCCTTGAAGTACTACCAAGATCAATGAACATTCCTCTCTACCCTACACAATTTGAAAATGTAGGACACAAATACTCTAAACCGGGAATGTTGACGGACAATAGTGCAGGTCGTGCGCGACGAGACAGACTTCACCCAGGGTTGCCAATTGGCTATCAGGTGGGACGGAAGAGAACAAACAGCAAATTTCGAAACAAGTGGACTAAATGTAATGGAGTGTACAATAAATTCCAGAGAACGATTGCATGAACGTAAATTCGTTCCTGTGTTCTTTGTCTTGACACCACTTGACTTGACCGAAAGTTATCAGGATCGTTTAAAGATCCTTTGCTTGTACTCACATGGATGCTGAAAATACTTGTGGGACTCGAAGCCACGTCCACAGAGTGTACTGCAGCTTAACAGAGCGCCTGACACCACTCGGTCATCCTGACAGAGTATGAATATAATTATATGTTTTTATAGTACTATTCATACATATCTTCAAAATTAATGTCATTTGATGGAATCTGAAGAAATAATTAGCAATTCTATTTCTTTTCACTTCTCCTTCGTAATATTCTACTATCATAAAATGTGATGAGATATTTCATTCCTGCTGTATCAAGGTGGAATGTATTGGATTCAATTCAATGTCTACAAAAACGAGTATCACTGTGACATAACTCTCCTACATCAAGGTACTGACCCAACAGTGAAGTAACTTCACTTTTGAAAACTACGAAGCGTCCCTCGGCCTTTCAAGTACGACGCCACAACCACATTCCAAGTTTTTAAAATATGTTTCTTGATTTCTAGTAACCAACAATTCAGTTTTTCGGACAAATTTTAAGTATTTGTATATATTTATCGCTTCATCAGATCCGCTAATTTTTATTGATAAAACTAAAAATATATGAAGTCGATAAATTTATGTTTTGATTTATGATTTTTCAAATTTAACTAGTAATCCAAATTCTTTTATGTATGATTTGCGTTGTTGGTAAATAATGTCTCTTTTTCACAATTCTATCTCCTAGTATTCAAACTGTAATCTATTTTAAGGTCGCCAATGAAGTAAAAATTCTGCATATTTTAAGTCCTGAATTTTTTCGTTAATTAAGAGAAAAACTCGAACGTGAATACAGGTTTTTATAATAAGTTCTACAAGGGATTTTTAGGGCCTCTCGAATGTATGGCATATGAATCTTAAATTTCAAGCAACTCTCATTCATTCTTTTGTTGACTGTATTTAAGTACTTCACTATTTATTGCCGAAAAAGTAAAAAATGAAAAGAGAAAAGATGATCAGTGTTTCAAGAAAATTTGACATACATTCTCATACACTACTTATCATCACTTTTAATGTAAATAATTTATAGAATCATAATACTTAAACGATTTAAAATACTCTGAAGTATAGTATGAAATCTAGTTTGATACACTTTCACTGAATTCAATAGCTGTGTTAAAATATTCTCATCGTATTTATCAATATTTTAAGAATGAAAATCTTTTCACTGGTATTTGAAATCTACACTAATAAAAGTAAATTCTATGGAAATCATGGCGTGGAAATCGTAATAATGAAATTATTACGAAAGGAAAGTAATCCATGAAATTGTTTGAAAATTTAAAGGACTCTTATTAAGAGTTATTCCAATTAAAATGCAAAACATGGTAAATATTGATGAATTACAAGAACAGAAAAAATATTAAAATTGGCTGCTAAACTGTGGATGAGAATCTCCACTCGCATGACTATTTACTATGAAGCTTAATAATGTGTCCACAAGAATTCAATTGCGGTATGTTAGGCGGACAATCAACTGAACGTATAATATAAGATAAATTAAATAAAGTATGTGAAGAACATAGTTTACAAGTATTTGGGGGTTCGTTACACTAGCTCGATGCTTCTCGTACGCCTCTTCGGAACCCACTACTTGACTCCTCGGCGCCGCGTTTCGGGCAGGTAGACAACGGCTTCCTTGTGGCGAGGCCGGTAGCCCTTCGTTCCAGGAAGGCGAGACAATGGTAATCCTCTGGTGCCGTTAGAGGGNGCAAATGAATAAATAACTAATATAAAATAAATAAAGTAACCAATCAAGAACGAGGAAACTAAACAAGTGACAGTCGAACACGAAGAAGAAGACAGACATTCTTGCTAGATCCGCGACAGGGTACGGACGTGCTCGTGCAAGCAGCAGCATAAAAAGTGTCAAATCCACCTCGAAAGGTGCAGTATTTTCATAAACTTGCAACTGA
>NNCF01126069.1:502258-519796 GCA_002313205.1 Laupala kohalensis
ATCATTCGGGAATCGTTCTATATAATTCCCTGCCCAAGAATATAAAAGACATTATGAAATTGAATATCTTCAAATCCGCGGTTAAAAACTACCTCCTGCACCAGTGCTTCTACACTGTAAAAGAATTTATTGATTTTAATAAAAGTTAAATACGTCTTGTACTTTATCACGCCATTGCTGTAGCACTTTTTAAATAACTTATAACAATTTCAAAAACTATTTTCTTGCATGATTGTGTTGCCTTATGGCTCATATGTGTACTCAACTTTGGCACGGTTGTGTACATAAATTCTGTAGCCCCATCCTGGCCCGGGTTTTTCTCCGTTTTTCCTTCGGGGAGAGGCGGATTTCTTATACAGGTTCTCTAGGCATTGTCTAGGGTCGTGTTTATTGTAACAATAAATCGTGAATTTAGTGTTTTTTCAACTCTTATGATTTTTAAACACTATACTCAGAATAATCTATAGTTCGATAATAACTTCATTACTTATGTATTTCAGTGATTTTAGTACTATTATGTCAACTATTCAATTTATAACATGTTCTAATAATTTATGTATTATTATTAGAACATCCTCAACTGACGAAAACGTCATTTTCAATTGTTGTGTCAATAATCCTTCTGCTGTTTATTCTTAACATAATTTAATCTTTTATTTGTTTATTCAATTTAAGTAACGTAGGTCAAAGTTAAAATTAATCAATTGTTTTGTCAGGCGTTGTTCCTTGGGTTCGGTATCAGTAAAATATTAAGTTTATCCTTCTGAAAACTTAACTATATAAAAATTGGAGTCAGTAAATCAAAACAAGCATAATCAACTGTAAATTCTACCGACCACTGACCACCACAAACGTCAACAACAAAAAATCGTAATTGCGTAATATCGGCATACAATACTGAAAACTGTGAATTTTTGTATGTTGTATGTAGTATTTAATTTTTGAAGTTAACAAAAGTAAAAATTTAATGTCACGAAATTGGAGAAATGTAGAAACTAACATATGAATTTATGACTCCCGACAATGAATGATTATATAAGAAGTCTGGGCAACGCCACCAAAGTATGTTAAACATTGGAGTGACCAGTAATTATTGTTGTTAGTTTCTTTTCAAAACATGTGAAACGCTCGGTTGTTCTGCTGGTACTACGTTTACGACTATTCATGTATAATTCTTTTAGTAATGTGACACTGTATGGTAAACGCATAACATGAAGGAACTGTGAAGCTTTGTCAATGCGTGATCAATACCTTCTATGCTCCTATATTACCAGATTTATTAAGGAAGGTGTAAAAGAGCTCAAAATATTCACTATACTAAAAACTGATACTAAAATGGCGATAAAACTCTTCTCACGCTTAATATCAGCTTTACGACAGGGTAATGTTGGTTACAAACTATCTGGACCACGTATGAAATGAAAGGAACGGGTTTATTGCGATGCTTTCAAAGGTATAAAGATTACATACCTTATGTAGGTTTTATTGGACGCAATATGGCTTTTCAATACACCAATAATTTTTAATTTGCACACCACGAAGTACACTTAACACAATTTTTTATCTTGAATAGTAATAGTAGA
Organism: Laupala kohalensis; assembly: GCA_002313205.1. Classification (NCBI taxonomy): domain Eukaryota; kingdom Metazoa; phylum Arthropoda; class Insecta; order Orthoptera; family Trigonidiidae; genus Laupala; species Laupala kohalensis. Next base: position 503,842 of record NNCF01126069.1, read on the forward strand.
TATTATTAGGAACTTAAAATATTAATATTTCGTGTTCCTGTAAACGTTAAAGTCAAACTACAAAAAAATGTAAAAGAAAGAATATATGTTCTTGAACGTAATTCTGATTTTACAATAGATCTAAAACTATAAATTTGTGAAGGGTAATACGGATTTGTGTAGAGACAATACAAGAAACAGCGTAAATCTGGTACGTCTATTTAACATGTATATTATCACGTCTATTTGAATACTCTACAAAGAAATGAAAATGTAGATAAAAAGAAACAATATGGATAATTGTCGAATATTCTGTTGTAAACACGATGTTATCACTAATAATAATAATATCGGAAAACAATATTGTATTATACATCTTCATTTTATGCCGTATCTGTGCTAAAAAATCTATCTAAAAATAGTATTAAGTGGTAGTGCTCTATATTGAAAATATAAATGATAGTATGGTAGAAGTATCATGCCAAAATAGATGAAAATAATAATCATGATAATAAAAATGATTATGATAATAATAACTGCATACGCGAAGAAGATATTAGGTGAAAGAAAAAGAATAAACCGGTCTATGGGTTAATTGTTCATTAGTAAACATGGAGGATACTGATGACGGCAAAGGATCTAATAAATATATCGGAGATGTAAAATTCAGTAATATGACTGTTCAGTAATATTAAAAAAAAGGAACTAAGGAAATTTGACATAATGATTTGTATCTAATACGAATAATTTCAAATACTTTATTACAGGACTCGGACACTTAGAAAGACATATTCAGAAAATGAACACTGAGAATGGCAGATAGATACGTATAAAATATTCAGTAAATAAGAGCTGTTGTATGATGTCATTTAGTTTTCTGCAATCATTTAGGTCCGTGATGAAAGAAGGAAAGAAAGGAGGAAAGAAGGAAAGAAAGTAGGAAAGAAAAAAGAAAAGAAAAAAGAAAAAACAAAAGAAAAAAAGAAAAGAAAAAAGNGGAAAGAAAGTAGGAAAGAAAAAAGAAAAGAAAAAACAAAAGAAAAAACAAAAGAAAAAAAGAAAAAAGGAAAAACAAAAGAAAAAAAGAAAAAAGAAAAGAAAAAACAAAAGAAAAAAAGAAAAGGAAAAAGAAAAAAGAAAAGAAAAAAGAAAAGAGAAGAGAAAAGAGAAAAGAGAAAAGAGAAAAGAAAAGAAAAGAGAAAAGAAAAAAGAAAAGAAAGAAAGAAAGAAAGAAAGGAAATGGAGTAGATGTTTTAAAAATCTTATCAAATGCGGCAGAGCGGTCATTGATCTCACGCTCTCTATACTACAGTTTCTATTATATCCTTCTGTTAAGTGTGATAAAGCACTTGGCTTGTGGTGTTTTGGTTAATGCGTTGACCTACACCTTTGGGAACGGTGGTTTAAACCCCCGCGGTCAAAGCGGGTTTGCTGCATGCTTTGGGGGTTAACACGCTTCCCTTGCCACTCATTCCACAACATTAACCTATTATTATCATTCACCCTTAGTATTCTCTTGCGATAACCGTGTCAATAACACTGAGAAATCTCCATAAGCCTTTTGCCTTGTAATGTGAAGGCTTCACGATTTTCGAAGAATATCTAACCTGAGTATTAAAATATTAAGTAATTTTAATTCAACAATTATTTCAATTACTTCATCTTCCTGTTATTTTCTTTTGCGGTGTGCAATGTCAGGGGATGGACACTTAAACATTTATGCATTTCTTTAAAAAAATATTTTCTTACAACAAGGTTGGGAGTTATTTATATTGGAGTGAATAAATTTTTGTCCTGGCGATAACAATAAGTTGTGGTTTTGGGACATGAAATAACACACAAACAAACGTGTATTTCACTTGTAAGAAGGTCACGAGGTTGGTACGAACTGTAAGATACGGAAATATTCAAATATTCTTTAATAGTGCAATATATAATGGAATGGGAAGTGTTTATTGATGTGTAACACGTAAGAAATGTCAGGCCTGATAAAGATAAGACGTATATCAAAACATCGGTGCTGTAGCACGTTTGGGTCCAAACGCCATAACCTTGGTCACACAATTGTGGAAGTAAAAAGAAAGAAGCAGTGTAGAGGCGTAGAAAATGTAAATGAATATTCTTAAACTAGCATAAGTAAAATGTAACAAAACATACATTTGCAATAATTAAACACATGTACACTCGAGAGATTGGAATATTTAAGGTGACTACGATCGGACTTCTCGTAACAAAACATTTTCAATCTCACACCAACAGTAAGGACAGCCAATCGAGTAGTAAATCGGGCAACTTCTCGAGTCCATGTGTGCACCTCGTGGGCTTCCCTTACAATAGAAAACCGCCGAGGAACGGCGACGCCGAACTGTCAGTGAGTCAGAGCGTGCAGTAATAGTTCAGCGGTCAATAGCGAGGTGGCGCGCAAAGCAATAGGGGAGCCTGCGATCTCCTAAAACCAATGTTAGTTCAGAACCTGTCCTTGTCCTTATTGCGAATGATATTTTGGTACCATTTTTTCTTGTTTTCTCAAGAAGCATCATATGTGTTTTTCATATGTTAGAGATGTCCATGAAAGTCAACGCAATGTAAATTTTAATATTATTTATTGAAAGATTAAAACTCATTCAAGAAATTTTTGCGAGTTTTTAACTTGTCTGAAAACTGTGATGTTCTACTTAACAAACATTTTACTACAGTTTACGTGGTGATTTAGCAATTAATTCATGTTCAATACAATGATGCTAATATATAATATTATCCATGCTGACAATCAATCACTCAAATATGATTAAAAGAAATATTAAGAAATATCTATTCAACATCTAAGCTGTACAATTGCAGTTTAATATCCTTTTAAATTGTTCAATTGTCATGCAAAATAATTTTTTCGATTCTGAAATAGTTTTGTACGCGGTCCAGTAATGCAAAATTGTTATTATTCAATGAGAAAACATATATGATTGGGAAACTACCATTTTAACGATTTTATTTGTTTTTCGTTTATCATAATGAATGTTTGCTGTCCGAATTTAACCCCAGTTTCATATTAAACGGACTTATTATATACAGTAGTTTTATATTTCACTTTTGAGAAATCTTACAATATATTCCTTATTTGACGATGGGAAATTATCAGAATCGGGGAGAAGTAAAATCATACTCAAGTTATCTCTCGATGCAGAACACGCGACTAGAGTAATATAAAAAGATAATTATTATACATAAATCTCTTAAATTGCTGTTAACCACATGGCAAGTTATCAGATCGAGATGATTTTGCATTGGGAGACAGCACCAAAATTCAATATAGCAGATAAATTTTACATCATAAGGCCATTTATAACAACTTTTGTTTTGCGAATACTAAACTACTTGAGATTTTTCTACCTTCTTATCTTTAAGAGAAATTGTTTAAAAATTTGGAAACACATTTGATAAAAATTCAAAGTTTTTGACCTTGGTAATGCATTGACTAGGATATTTCCTCTAGTAAAGATACTTTTGAGACACAACCACCCGAAAACTATATATTTTTGCATTAGTAATCAGAAGGGAAATATGTAACTTTGCTTCCGTAAAGTAGTTTCTTATTCTTGAAGTTTAAATATCTTGTTCCTAAACTCGATTAAGAACTGCACAAGATCAAGTCAACTTACCATAGCTTTCTTCTAGCATCTACATCTCTTCCAAAATAAACGTGTAAAAAAAACAACCTTTTACTCGTGTGGTGTGTAACTTCGCTAAAATTATAGGGATGGGTCTCGCGTGGGAGAAGAGTGGTGCTCTTTCGTTGCGTCCAGTGACCAGGCAGGCACTCTCTCACACCATCGCTCGTTCCTCACTGCCTGAAAAAGCAAACATTGCCGATCGACACTGGCCGCCTGCTTGTTGCACGAAGAACCAATCAACGCGTATTTTGTGCGGCGTGTGTTAGATGCGCGTTCAAGAATGAAGACGGCTTTTAATCTGTTATAGGGAAGACAATTACGTTGCAGTCTTTCCAGGATAATTTGAATCTGTTTTTACGAACCGGAAGTACGTTCGAGTTTTGGATTTTCATTGATCCCAAAATGTTAATTATGAATTTATGCAGTATCTATTATCCAAGAAACTTTCTTTCTTATTCCCCAGGTGTTCTGTTTACTAGAGAACCATAAATTATAAAATTGGAATATTTTTACATAGTGATTATGTTACATAAGAAAAATTATATTTTCCATAAATAACTACATTCAACTCGAAAATAATTATTGCATTCAGTTTCTAGTGACATTATATGAATGATTAGTGAATACGTTCACATAAACAAGAAATTATAGGAGAAAAGAAATACACTTGTAGTTTATTTTTCATTCAGATCATAAAAAACTCACTCACACATCCACAATTGGAAAACGTATTTGGAAGAGTAATGCCATTGCAGTAGTATCTACATTCATAATTTAGTAATTAAAGCGGAAATAAGAAGAACAAATATGTTCCATTAATTTTAAAATTTTGAAATAGCTATACAACTGAGTCCACTCGAGATATAATAAAACTGATTACTTTAGAATAATACTGATTGACATTGAAGAAATCATGTTTCCGCAAATTATAGAGAGCAATATAAAATTTTAATCAGTACGCTGATAATACAGTTACACTATTATAAATGTAACAAATACAAAATCTCCATGGAAAGGGTACATATTTTTCCTTCCGGGACTTATCTTATTCTTATATCTTCCAGAAAGGGTGGACATTTCCCGCTCAACTTTTATCTGGAGGGAATCTTTTATAAACTTTCAGAAAGAAAATGAACTCACTTAATTTACTTTCTACGTCTAAAGAGAGCGAAATTACCAAAATAAATTGCTGCTTCCGAGATACAAAAACAAACGGTAGTGATGGCAGCTAAAAAGAAACACTACCTTCAGAAATGATAAAGTAGGTGCCAGAAATAAGAATACTTAGTTTAAAGAGCTTTGGAGTCGAAAATATGCTCTGTAAAGGAGGTGTAATTAATCTTTTCTTCAGACTCCTCAAAATGTTTTGTTTACAGAGAGCAAGAAGAAAAGTGAATGCATTAAAATAATTTCTTTTTTAATATATTCTAGAATGACCGCCGTAGTTCGGATTTGCGTCAATGACGGAGTGCTAATGTTTTGAATCGAATTCAAGAATTCTGAATATATGCTTTGCGAATAGCGGGGGTTAGAAAATTTGTTAACTTTTTACACATTATATTCGATATTACAGGAGTCCCCTCCCCCTAAGAAAAACGAAAAGTTTGTGGTCTGGGGGTCCACACCTTTCGGGTAGAGAATTAAAAGTAAAATATAATTTTTTACGTCACTTTACTGTAATATCTTGAAGACATGCATTCTTTCTTGTTAACTACTTTTGTAATTTAGATAAAATTTCTTTCAGTTTCTTCATTTATAATTTTTATAATACTTAAGACTTATGCAATTTTTGTGAGGAGGGGAGAAAGGTACCGACGGAGCATTACCTTTAGGAGTCCGAGACTGGTTTAATGACTGAACCGTAATTTAGAACGTAAGTCGTGTGAAAAGCTTGTAAGTATTGTACATTTAGATAAGGAAGAAAAATTAAATGGAGAATTAAAATATTGTGCAACACATAGTGTAATCTCATTTGGAGTAAGAAATGTAGTTTGTTTATGCTGATGACAGAGTTCGCTCTAGTGTCAATTTGAATAACAAATGATCAAGTACGTAGCTTACAAAGTCATTTCATTTACATTCATGTCCAAACATAGTTATAAGAGTGGCGAGTTTTTCTAATAGTTCGTTCCCAAAGTTCATTATGCTTCACTCACTTGTCATGCTCTTACAGAAAACACATTAAGATTTTTTGTTATGTATTAGTGGGGAATAATACACTATATAAATATGCAAATATAAGAACTGAAGTTTTGTTAAAATCATAACATGAGAAAAAATGCTTTTTTATTCATAAAAATTTTTTCATTCATTTATATAATAAATTAATTATATATTGTGGCTGTTGTATGCAAAATTTTGTGTGTAGAAGAAATATGATATACACCTGTAAACGTTTTTTTAATAGTTGAAGCTTCTGAAGCAATACACTAACTTACATTTAGAACGATTTTAAAGCAACAAAATTACCAAAACTATTCAAAAGAAACATTCTCTTCTGTGTTTCTTGTTGAAACTTTGTGTTTTCAGAGGTGTATGCATATTCTTAGGGAATGGATTATCTACTGAACGTACCACTTCTTCTGGTGAATTTAATTTATAAGTTAATTATTCATTACCATTATTACCAATAAGAAAAAAAAAGAGTCGAAAAAAATTAGCCTTACTTAATAGACATTTACACATTAGACGTTAAAATTTAAAAAATTTCTATTTCTATTAAGACTTTCATCCATAATAATTCATCGAATCATACAACGGTCAGTTTTAATCAATCTTCTGCGAAGCTACTCCATGAATTATATGAAAGAACTGTGTTCACTATTTACGAAAAACTACCATTTGAATCAGGCACCATTGCTTTCCGACACTCACTCTCTCTCTCTCTCTCAGAGTTTCTGCAGAAAGGAATAAAAAGCAATTTATTGAGAGAATACACTGAAATGAAATGTTTTAAAAATTTCAAACTCATTCAAATGTTATACCAATGAAATATTTAATGCTGCATTATTTTCTTCGCAATAACTTTGAATAGTTGAGTGTTCTTCATAACATAATGAAATTTTTGGTGCCATGAGTTTCAAAGATGAAATGATAGAAGCAAATCGAGCACTATAAATGACGAGTCAATTAGAACTCCTCAAAGATCTCCGAAACAAATAAAAATATAAAAATGGGAGTTTTCCTAAGATAAGAAGTGAGATAGGTTTAATCATTTGACGTATGTAAATAATTGGTAGATACCTTCTTTTTATCTGTAGAGATTATGATTCTTTTATAGATTTTTTAAAGGAAACTATATATTTCTCACGGCTACTTCAAAGCTTGTTAGAATACAACTACAACTACTTGATGTATGAAATAAAAAATCCCATCCTGGTCCGGGTTTTTCTCCGGTTTTCCTTCGGATAGAGGCGGATTTTTTAAATAAAGACTCGCTTGGTTCTTGCCTTGGGGCGGCATCAATTGAAATAGTTTTTAGCGAATTTACTGTTATTTAATAGTTACGAATGATCAACAATACTTTCCAAATGATTTATAGTTTGATAATAATACGTACTTGTAAAATGACTTTTCTGTGTTTTATTAATTACAATATTTGTTGGTATTTGCTAATACTATAACAGTGTCGAACTATTTTTTATCTTTAGGAGTATGTTGAAATGTTAAATTCGCCTCTACATTACGACCCTTGATCGGAATTGATGGGATAGACAATTGCTTGCTTCCTGAGAGTATATTAGTTTATAATTCTCCACGTGGTTATACGCAGTTTGTAACTGCCTTTCTGACAATAAAGTTTATTATTTATTATAAAGATATAGTGTTTACTGAATTACAAAGAATAACAAGAGGGATACGGCATTGCGAATAATTCAATATTTTGTTTATGGACAAAGAATTGGGGTTATGACATTGGATATGTTTACACACATTTAAGAGAGGTTTACTAGAGTTTTACCGGTTTATGTGACCGCGCAAGCGCGCTCCTTGCGGCCCAACGGAAGACCCGTAAAACCACTCCCTACGACCGAACCAATGGTTCTTGAGCAGACTTGTGCTTGTTAAGAAAGAGTGTAAACGCCGAAGTGATCCAGTGCAGATCCCAAGTCATCCCAAGTTGATACTCGTGTTCTTTTCAATTTAATTATTCATCTTAGTAATATAATTACAGTAATTCTGATTGCGTGTACACGCAAAATTTTCTTAGCAATGCTTTATATTCGAAAAGGTTTAGTTATTCGTTTGGAAGCTCTGAACAAATTCAGCAAAGTTGTACTTTTGTATTTATATTTCACGTACTTTTTAAATTCCCGTGAAAACTATTCAGTTCTATTTACATAATCAGCAAAAAAGTCAATATATCTGCAGCTAAATGAGCAACCGAATTCATTAAATGGTTAGTCCAATGTCATGACTTGGTGAAAACTACATTTTGGTACCTTCATTCGTATCGGTGATATTTAGGTGTTTGTTTTTACTGATACCCGGTATAATTGGATGATTAGTAATTCTCTTTTCATACTGCAATATTACTCTTCATTTACAACTGGCTCAATTTTTGTTTGAATCCCTATTTTATCCTAATATAACCAATACTGTGTTCACTATCTAATCACACCAATATACATTAGAAACTTAATATACTATTACATCAAAATGAAGCGAAATTGATAATAAAGGATTACACACATTTATTACAGTTACGGATAGTGTGTACAATTATGTATAGTTCATTTCGCTTCTAATGGCTCTGACGTTTTTGCACAAACATTCTAATAAAAAAGCTAAAATTCTTTATAATTCATAAAGGACGCAAATATCAACATTAAAAATGAGCTAATATAACACAAACACGTAATTAGACTAATGATTCTATATTCAAACCCTTTTCATAATTGGAATGCCCGATGACACATTAGTGTGCTGAACCGTAAATTGAGAGGCTTACCGTAATGAAAAATTATATTTCAAAATCTTATTTATTGTCCTGCATATTATAAAAATGATTTTAATAGAACTGGAAATGTGACCCTTGAAATCAGATTGTCTTTTATTGGAAGAAAATTCTGTTAAACGTTTCGGTACAACGATGAAATACTTAATTATTCTGATTCTTAGTATCCAAAGTATGAAATGAGGAGCATCTGTTTTTGAAAGAACTGTTTCCAACACAAGAAACAGAAACACAGGTTTATTGAATCATTCAAATTTCTCGGAAAGATACTAAAAAAATGGAATATTTTCTAACCAAATATTAGTCAAAGGAAGTATAGCATTTTGGTACAAACTTAAAGAAAGGTAAAACGAAAATTAATGAAATGTTATGGCCTTCTTTTATTATAATCACAAAGTACAGAGTGTATTTAAGGCAAAAAATACAAATTATTGAACAGGATTCAAGGTGATTTTCGACATTATACAAGTATTGCAATCAAACGATGGGGAAATATGGACATTTTTATAAAATATTCAAATAGCTCCATTTGATCAGGCACTCCTTAAATTTCATATTTTATGAATACAACCGAGATTTTTGTAGATTTTTTTTTTCAAATTTCAGATTTCATGTCAAATGTTATTTAACCCTTTTTCCATGGGGATATTACTTCCAGTTGTCATTGACTCTCCAGCCATTACCATTTTGTTAAACCAAATACTAACCATTATGGTTTAATGTTGCATACCAAATTGTTGATTATTATACTTAACAAAGAAATTTCATCCTTCAAAGAATTCAAAAAAGTCATTAAACCTTGTGACCTTGCAAAAAGAAATGAAAACCCTGGAGCACTTGTTTGTGTATTGCGACACATACGGGAAAGAAAGAGGAGAATATAGTGATTATACGACTATATAAGTGGAATGTAAACAAGAAATGAAATAAGTGAAACATGGAATAAGTGAAATGAAGGGAAGTATTTTTTCGAAGATTGGGAGGGCATTAAGAAGTGCTTAAACAAAAATAATTAGAAACTTATACAAAAAAATACATTTAGCTACTATAATAAGTAAAAACATATCTTGGCATTGATACAATGTAAGAATAAATTTTTTAAAATAACAATTCCTATCCTTAAATGTATATAAGTTATTTTGAAGCAGTTGAGACATTATGGCATGTAAATATGCATTTACATCATATCAACTCCATTAAAAAAAGACGAACACAAAAATTTGACCATAATCTTGTTTTTTTAGAGAACGCTGGAGTATTTGTGAGGTCGATTAAGATAGATGATTTCGCCGCTGAAGAACACTCTGTCTGCACCAGATATTCTCAGCGATCATTTCAGAGAACACAAAACCTTCGTTTTAGCGTTGAGAATGAACTCGGAAGCAAACTTTTCAAACAACAGCTTAACGATAACCAAATCAAAAAGATCTTGGTTTACTTGGCAACGCCTTGATGTGTATCATGAAATAACGGCTCCTGATTTTATGTGAATCTTTTAACCAATTTACATTGACTTGCAGTTGATTCTTGATCCAAATATTGGAAATGATCTTCTGAAGATATGGACTAATTGGCAGAAATCGGTAAAGCGTGGTGTCATTAAAAATCGAGAATGATTCTTCCCTGAAGCCAGGAGTGAAGACTACGACTGGTAGGAGTTATCGTTCATTTTTCGTGTCTGTTGCTGTTATGCAAGGAAGTGGTATGCAAGGAAGTGTGGGCGCGTTCTCTTAGATGGAATATAGTTTGTGCATTTACAGATATTTGCACAATAGAAGCAAAATACGTGCCAATGCATAACGCATAGGGCACGACCCCCGTGTATTATTTACAAACAATCCAGACGTTCTGACTTAATATGATATATCCCGGTTTATTACGATATTGGTAATGATATTGTGAGGACATGGACTAATTTACACAACTCGGCAAAGCTGAGTGGCGTCTTGAAAAAAGCATAACAACAGGAATTGCACTTCCCCTACAGCAATGAGCGGAGGCTACAACAGGTAGGAGTTAAGAGTTTTAAGAGTTATTGCTGACCCGGAGTGCTTTGCACGAGGAAGTGAGAGTGCGCACTTTTATAAGGAAAATAGTTTGTATATTTACAGTTTTGTGCTGAATAAATGCAAAATACTTGCCTATGTGTAACGCTACGGCACGGCCAACGTGTATTATTTATTAACAGACAAGGAGTTTCTGAAGAAATATGATGGCCTCCTGCTTCCTACAGTAAGACTGCTTGCAGCACCTTTTATTGGGAGAAGAACTTCAATGAAGTAGTGTGGCATTGTGTTGAGAGGAAATATATACTCAGAGACGTTTATACTTCAGCTAAGAATTACATAGTCAAAGGAAGGGAGCAAATAATTACAACATGTTATTGAGAATTTAAAAACAAATTGAAAAGCAGGAAATAATTCAGTAATTTTTCATACGTTCACAGAATTTTAATAAGGCATAAAAACAAACGTTAATTTCGTAGATTAATCAAACATTGTAAATAAATTTTTAAAAAACATTCAAAGTATATATGAAGCGTTTCGTGAGAAACATTGCGAGATATACAAGGACGGGTGCGCTAAATATAACGTGAACTAAACGATAAAAAATTTATCTAAGAAAATCCGAAATTTATTTTCCTTCGCAAAATGAATAATCTAGTAATTAAGTTCGTAAAAGAATAATATAGGGAAGAAATCAGTATAGAGGGAAGAAGGATCTAGCTGTAGCGATGGTGAAAGACAAGAGACCACGAAATGGAGAGAGAGTAGTGAAAAAAGAGCACGAAACATGAGGCATTACGAGAAGCCATTAATAATGATACACTTAAGCAGCTAACCGGTTGGGTCCATAAGAAAATACAGGAAAGTTCAGAGCATCTATGGGAAGAGTATCTAATGTTGAAAGTTGAGTTAGATATAACTAAGGAAAGCATGTAAAACATCTTTAAGGCCAGAGAGGAAGAGACTAACTTAACAGAACCAAATATTAATATTTCTACGCATGAAATAGAGCGGACTGTTGCCAAAACAATTGTGGTTAATAATGCAGTTGTAATATGCGAGATAGCAGACGCGATCAACGAAAAGTTTCAAACATTCTATTACAGATTAGAATTAAGAGATGCTGCGCTGAAGGAGGAAATTGCAGCAACTACATACGACGTAGAAAGGCAATGAATAGGACAGGAGCTAGTTGAGAAAGTGCATTTTGAGCATAGACCTATTGAAGAAAGTGTAGTCAATGTGATAGATGAGCGGATGAATACTATTTTGAATGTGATGTCTAAAAAGGAAAAAGAAGCAAAAGTAAAATTGACTGAGATAAAGCAAGTAGTAGATAAAATAAATTGTGAATCTCACATGTAAAAGATTCAGGAATCCTTGCAAAAATTAGAGGTGCAAATTGAAAGGAAGATAGACGAGGGACTTTGACACAAAAATAAGAATAATAAGAGAAGCACATACGCAGGAGTAGTTAGACAAGAGAAAAAGGAACAAGAACAGAAAAGAGAGATCCTTTACATTTGAGGGAAGACAAAAAATGGAAAAAAGTTAGAAGAACAGTCCAAGACTTCTATGACGAAGGAGCACATGACCGTAAAAGTGGATTCCATAAAGAAAACAAACAACGGAGAGATAATGGTTCTACTGCCAAATAAGGAAGAGAAAGAGAAAATGCAGAAGATAGTAAAGGTCAGCGTGGTTACGAAAATGAAAGAGGTAATACTTAGGAAACCGAAGATAAAAATTATGAATGTTGAATCTGAGGTAAAGGAAGATGATTTATTGAAAGACATAGCAGAATATAATATCAGAGCAGAAGAGAGAGAATATTTCGTAAAAGAAACGAAGGTAATCTATAGACGAAGTTGAAAGAAAGTACAACAGGAAACGTGATTATTCAGGTAAGTGTAAAGATCTGATAGCGAAAGGACGAATTTATATACATTTGAGAAGTTATAAGGTGTATGCCGATATCACTACTGTTCGATGTTACAGGTGTAATAGATTTGGTCTTATTGCGTGTGTCGTGAAGAGAACGAAACATGCAGTTTTTGTGCGCGCGCAGGACATTCGTCCCGATCTTTTAAGTTTAAAGAAGAAAGGAGAAGATGTATAAACTGCATAAGAAAGAAGTTAGATAGGAATAATTCCGGAATCAGGATCGATTGTTCAGGATACAAACAGGATCAAAGAGGGATACAAAATAATGTGAATTATGGTGGTTAAAATTTGGCAACAAAGTTTACAGAGAAGTAAAATTGCAAGTTTATAGATTTAAAAAATAATGAAAAAAAATGATGTTGATATAGCCTGTTTACAAGAATAGTGTTTTCATATTTTGATAGTACAGAAATACTCTAGAAAAACAGTGCAAGTCATTTTATATTCAAAAGGGAACATACAATTGGTATTTGTTAAATTGTATTTCATATGTAATAGGAATACATCAGAGTATATACGAATAATGGAAGATATTATAAATACTACCATAGAAGTGAAATTTTGTTTTGTATCGATGGCAATGGGAGATAAAAATTATGGGGAAACCTGTTGACAAATAGATGAGGGCAGAAAATAGAGGAACTCATATAAATAAATGATTTAGATATTTATAATATTTTCGGACAATATACATTTGTAAGTGAGAACGGAAATTCAATTATAGATCTCACTTTAAGCAACAATTTAACAAAGGTGAAAGTTGAGAATTGGGAAATAGGTTTCGGGGCAGAAAGTGACCATAAGGGAATTCTCATAAGCATAAATGTGAAATTACATGCAGGGCAAGTCGTGGAGGAGGGAATTATGAATTATAGATCAAATAACTGGAAGAAATTTGAGGAAAGGATGAAAAAGTATGAAATGGAATGTGAGAGGCATGGCGACAATAAAATAGAAAGTGTGAATGATATGGTTGACAGGATACAATGAACATTTAAAAAAATCTGTTACATATTAAAAAAAACAACCATATTACATATAAAAGAGGTCAACGATGGTGGTGCCAAGGTCTTACATTGCTAAAAAAGAAGTACAGAGAAGTAAAACGGACATGGAGTCTACAAGAAAGACACGTTAATCGGTGAGTTATTTTGAAAAGAAGTATATGGTTGCAAGAAGAAGATATAAAAGTAGAATATTAACAGCTAAGAGGAAAAGTTGGAAAACATATGTGGAAGATAGCTTGCAAAGAATTGTCTGCGGTTTACCGTATGTAATTGGAGTTCAAAAACTGCGTCCTCGGGACATGAAACATACAAAATACAATTGAAACAACGGAGTGGGAGGGAACATGCCAGTTGCTTTTACAAAACTTAATAAAAGAAACGGAATTATATGATTTCGGTGGCATTGAGAAAGAGATGTGCACAACTGGTATGAGGAAATACAAATCCAAAAAGTGGAAGAAAAGTGCAAAACCTGGAAAATCACAAGGCACCTGGTTTTGATCTCATAACATACGAGATCATTAAAAAGGGAGGGAAAAGTTTGTGGACATTTTTTTAATTTTATTCAACAAATGTCTAGAAGAGGCTTATTTCCCAAAATGTTGGAAAATAGCACAATTAAAACTATTTTAAAAGGAGAAGACAAGGAACACAGGTCTCCTAATTCGTATAGACCAATATGTCTCCTTCCCACCGTTAAGAAGATTTTGGACAGAATATTAACAGAGAGAATATGTTATTTTCTAGAACAACAACAAAAACTGGCTGAAGGTCAATATGGCTTTAGACGAGGAAGAGGAACGGAAGAGGCTTTGCAAAGCTTAGTGACACACTCAGCGACAATTAAAACATTGCATGTGAGATACAAAAGCAACATTCGACAGGGTGGAGTAACAGTTAGCTTTAGATAATATGAAGAAGATGGGACTACCTGACTATATAAGAAGAATGTATAAATCCTACTTTAAAGGACGTTACATAGTTTTTGGAAATAGGAGGGACGAGAGATATTTGAAAGGTTATACGGGGTAGCACTCAAGGTTCTTCCAATAAGTCAGTAATATAGAATATTATTATAAACGATTTATTAATGTTGATGGAAGAGGAGAATATCGGATACGTAGCGTATGCAGACGATATTGTGATACCCCCAGGGGGCTTACATCTACTAAGTACGTGTTTGGCGAACACGGGGCCCCGAGCTGAGTCTGGCATTGCTTCCACTTACTAATGCCGGGCTCCTTGCTTTCTCTTTCCTGACCTTCCTTGGTCACCTCTTGTTCTTTTCGATACCGACGCTATTAGAGCTAGGGTATCTTTCATTTTCCCCTAATTCTCTTTCTTCTTTCGCCCAGGGAGCTCAGTTTCGAGTGAGTACGGACTTGGCGAACCCACGGCCCCGAGCTAGGGTCTGGTATTGCGTCCCCAGTCCTCGGACACCGTAAGCTTTGGACATGCTTCAGCGACCACCATTGGCGCGATGGTGGAAAGTTGCGTGTTTTGAAAGGCGTAGATCTTGCCTTTTATTGGCCGAGTCGCGAGGAAGTATTAAACCTCTATAAAAAACCCACAACCTGAAGGTGTGTTACGCGCCGATGAGGTGAATGGGTGTTGAGGTCAAACACTCACTAGCGGACAACCTCTGGGGCAACTGCCGCACCGCAGTTGAGCAAGACTTAGTGGCATGATGCGGGGTCTCCACATCACCGGAAATTTATTTCCTTCGAACTCGTGGGACAAAATGAATGATTCCTGTTTTTCCCTGCCTTGCGAAGTGGGCGAGCCACAGGGTAAGTACCACACCTCAGGATCTTCGAAGCGGCCGAGGGTTGACAGCCCTCCCACTTCAGAAATCACTAAGGAAACGTTATAGAGCATTCCTTATGAGAATGTTTTTCTAATTATGTCACGAATCAACGGAACCTTCGAAAAGATATCACCTTTTTATATATTTAAAGGCCTAGAAGATCTCGCTGGTACGTTAAAAGTATTAAAAGATTAAGAAACGGAACGATGCTGCTTGAGACAAAAACAAGCAAGCAAGCGTTGAAACTACTTGATTGTAGTATGCTTGGCGAGTTCCCTGTGAAGTGCTAACTCCATGCTGCACTTAATCGCAGCAAGGGGGTAGTAAGTTGCAGGGACATTATGGAAATGGCAACTGACGAACTTGTTGCAGAATGGAAGGATGACCATTCTTGTTGTACCATGTAGTTGAGGTCAGTCAGATCATGAGGAAGGTAAACGGTGTTCTGGAGAAAACCAGTTCCTTCATCGTGACATTTGACTGTCCTAAACTACCAAAGGATCTGAAGGCTGGATGACTGAACCTGCCGGTCCGTCCCTTTATTCCGAATCCTCTGCGCTGTTTCAAGTGTCAGAGGTTTGGACACA
>NNCF01126069.1:524264-550419 GCA_002313205.1 Laupala kohalensis
AGGAAAATGAAAGATACCCTAGCCCTAATGGCGTCGGGATCGAAAAGAACAAGAGGTGACCAAGGGAGATCAGGAAAGAGAAAGGAAGGAGCATGGCACAAGTAAGTGGAAGTAATGCCAGACTCAGCTCGGGGCCCCGTGTTCGCCAAACACGTACTTACTCGATGTAAGTCCCCTGGGGGGTTTTAGTGTGTATGGTCGAGATATTCGGCGAGTCCCACACACGGGGAAGAATCACTACGGCTATTCTCTATGGTGCGAAACTGCATTTTCCCCTACTCTAATGACATCGATGTTGACGAGCCCTAAAGCCCCCCTACCAAAAAAAAAGATATTGCGATATTAGCAGAAGGAAATAGTCGGGAACAAGCTGAAAGCAGAACAAACGAAAAGCTAGAAAAAAAAATGTTATAAAAATGCCAAGAGTTATATTTTGAAATCTCAAAAGAGAAAACAAAAGCATATGGTTTGGAGGTTCAACTAGCGCTGGAAGAAGGGAGACAATAATACGAATTGGTGGATGTAAACTAAAAATTGTAAGGTTCTCGAAATTTGTATGTATACATATCGACGAAAGGTTACTCTTCAACCAACATTTTGATTACGTGGAGAGTTTACTACGCTCTACAACATATATGATATGACAGATTCTACATCGAGGACAAGGATATGCTCGTTTTATACAAAGGAATGATACGACCAATGTGTTATGGAAGGACTGTGTGGGGTCATCTTGTTGTACGACAGTACATAGAAAAACGATTTACTATGTTGCAGCGATTATGCTTGTTGCTGTTAAGTGGGTGTTACCGAACAGTCTCCACCGATGCCGTACAGATTGTAACTGGAGTGATGCCTATCGACCTACATCTACAGAAGGCAAAGTTTCGGAAATTATTGAAGATGACAGGAGCAATAAACATTAATGAGCAGGAATTAAAAAAAAAGAAGACAAGAATGTGAGAAGCCAAATAACGCCAACTTTAATAAACGCTTGGCAGATAAGCTGGTCTAAGTCATTTAAGAGTAGAGAGACATATGCGTATATTAAAAACGTTCTGTTTGTGAGGAAAAACAGAAAATGGTTCCAGACTAGCAATATATTTAAAGAGTTTATAACAGGGCATGGAAATTTTATAACATACCTCTGAAGAAAAGAAAAAATTGATAATGAGACTTGTGTATGCCAAAGAGGTGAGGAAACTGCAGCCCATATATCATGAGATTGTGAGCTCTACGGAGCGAAGAGGGCACAATTCTTAAAAATTTACAAGAAATTGTATACGTTAAATTTAAGAGATACGGAACGTATATTCAACAGTAAAGAAAAATTCGATATCTTTCATCAATTTGTAATACAGGTAGGGACTATTAGGGACACTTTTACAGATTAAAAAACCCAAAAGGAAAATTCAGTATTATAAGAGATGTATTAAATTTGTTCCTTGTAATGACTATTGTTGAAGACAACGAAACCTCTTGGTGATAAATAAATTTAAAAAAACCAATCAAACATAATAGAGATTACGACGAACGGGATTTGCCCAGTCGATTAGAAAAGTATTCAGAATCTGCATACATAAAATGTGAGTGGTGATTTTTCTAGATGAAGATCCACTGATCTTCTCATTAATATACTGAATCTCATGTAAAAGTGGTTAGCCACCTTGAGAAACACAAACTTGAACAGTAAAGCAGGGAGTTTTTTTAATCTCTTGCTGGATTTTTAGTGACACACATAAACTATTTAAGAGTTATACCGAGTTGCCACAATGCCTCATGGGATGGTCCCTTGCTTGCTTCCGGAGAGTAAATTAGTTTATTGTCCTCCACGTGATCATACACAGTTTGTATTGTTTTTGACAATAAATTTATTATTATTATTTATTATTATTAATCATGCAGCCACGCTACTCACAATGAAATTATTTATTACGTTTTCAGCAATTTCGAAAGAAAGTTTACTTGAAAGATATGTTTTTTAGTCAACTTTCTTTTGTGACTTGCTCATCATTTAGATTCTGTAGTTGTTTATACGTTATTTAGATGGCATCTAAATATTCACGAGTGAAACTTGCAATGCTGGGAATCAGTGCTGGAATGCTGGGATTGAGGAATGGATTCGGACATGTCTGATATGGCTGTATACTAATGTAACTACCCCTTTGATCGAGAGCGGTTGTCTACTGCTGCCCGCTGAGCGGTAGAGCAAATATTCAATCCCTGCTCGGCCGAATTAGGTGAGGTTTTCAGCTGGGGTTTTTCTCACCGATACCAGACAAATGTCGGTTCGGTACCATAAGTTCCTCGGTTACCCATCATCTCTCCTTCCCAATTCCCTCACCCAAGTCCAACGGTTAGGTGGAAGAGCAGGCTTCATGGTCTGAAACTCGCTAAAAGACATAAAATAATAAAATGAGTTTGAGGTTTATATTTTGGAAATTGGCATTAAGCCTTTTACTTCCATGGGAAACCGTATTGAATTTTTCCCATCCACATGTACGTGAATTGTAGTATAGTATTTGTGTCGTCACAGACATCAACAAGGAAGGGTGAAATAGAGATGAAGCGGGAGATAGAGAGAGGTCTGGTCTGCGAGGATTGGTTGCACAGCAGCTCAAGTCGGCGAGGGAGTGCACACACACACACAGAAAGCAGAGGACGGCGAGAGGGCAGCTAAGAGCAAACGGTGCTTGGCAGAGTTTGTTTACTACGCGAGCGCTGCTGACTTCCTAACCCTTCCCCATTGCCCTCCTACTCCGAGGCAACGCCACGCCACCGCCGCCGCCGGTGCTGTTGCTGCTGCTCCACTCCACCATCCGTCTTTACCCTTGCCAGCTGCGATGCTACAGAATAGAATTCCTACGCACATTCCCAAACTCACAGGAATCTGTTGGACACTATTGGCTTATGTGTGGATAAGTTTGGACCATTGATAATTCGTTTTTATCTCCAGTCCAGGGAGTGTAACCAATCATGCCAAATCCTTACAAAAATTTGCTGTATGGTCTAATAATTTTGAAAAATAATATCTTGCTTTTAGATATGTTTGAGCCATAATTCACTCTTACAATGTATTCTGTTAAATGTGGACAATACCGTACAATGGTATATACTAGGGACATTAAGTGTTTTTTAGCAGATTTCCTTATCTTCAATATTTTTACACTCCAATTTTATGAAATGTGTTTCATATACTCAGGCAGAAATATTTTTTACGTTTATTGTTATTTATCCTGAGTGATATATTTCGTTTAATTCCACAGGCTAAAGTGAACACATACTAAATACATCAATAACACTGCACATCATCTTTACGACGTTGGAAATAAATGACTTGGCTTGAATATGCGTGAATTAACACATTTATGTTACAAATACTCTCATTGAAACTAAAAATAGTATAAGAAGCACTACAAATCCACAATAAAAAGTAGATAATTACAATAAAGATTATTGTTGGACAAAATAACAAGATGATATTCGCCCTGAAAAATGAAGTGGCGAATGTTTTTCTCACCTTCTGTCAATTGTAATACTATGACATAATAAAATACTCAAGTATTTGAAAGTTCGTTTCATAAGTCAAGTTCATTTTATAAGTCGTTAAAAAAGAAAATTATCCATTCTCGATTGTTTCCATTGTCATGATCGAAGTTTACTGGTGAAAAGAGTGATCGCATCATTTTTTCCTCGGAACTACGTAAATTGATGCAAGTGGCAAAACTACACCCCTTCCTTCTCTCGTGTTTCACACGCGCAAAGAATCCGAAGCAAAACTACTCTTTCGCTCAATTCATCCTTTTACTTAGCTAACTTGTTTTCTGACCAAACTGAAGTCTTCTCTGCATTTCTGAGAGTTGCGTATTTTAAATTCTTAAAAGAACACGGAATGTGTGATGGAATGTAGATGGTAAAACGGATGATGTTATTCAAAGAATCATTAGACAAGTGTTTTTTGCCTACCGTCCTAGCAAACAGTATATAAAGTTTTGTATCAGAGGTCCTAGGCTCATACTTTACAAACTGTTTTCTACTTTGTAAACTTGTGTAGCAAAAGATGCTACAATATTCATAGCACGGAGCACTCTGTGCAATGTATGCCTTGCATATGCGCTTTGGATATTTATAACACTTGTATCACAGAGGTTCTAGGTTCAGTTTCCTCACATACTATTGTTTTCTAGTATAAAGTTTACAAAGTATGAACCTGGACTTCTGTGATACAGGATTTCTCTCGCATTGTATAGTTTTCTAGTATGATAATTCAATTATGTCTGTCAATACACTGGAAAAGCAAAAACTGTTTAAAATAATTCATTAAATTAAATAAATCACTTGTGCGCTCATCTGTACATCTTTGCCATAGGAATGCAGAATTTATTAACTATTTGCAAACTCAGATTTTGAACGAACACCTGTAAGCGATCCGTTTTATTCGTATAAACAGATCGAGGATGTTTAAGATCCCGATTTTTTATTCGCCATTAATGTGAATATTAATGACACTAGTAGCATTAATATAAAACGAAATAACTAGCGGAGTTACAAGAGAAAGAATCTATAATATAAACAGGGTATGCGGTTGCTAAATATTATAGACAATCAAAACTAGTTCACATATTACACATCACTTTATTTACTCTAACGTTTCAACACTGACCAGTGTCTTCATCAGGGCATCTACAAGTTGATTAAAATTCAGTATTAATATTACACATTGAGCTATCTTTCTATTCTATTATTTCTACTATATTTCTAACTAATTTACACTCCGGGAGCAAGCAAAGGACCATCCTATCAATTCCGATCAAATACCCTAAGACAAAGGCGGATTTAACGTTTCAGCAAACTCCTAAGATAAAATGGTTCGGTACGTGTTATAATATTAACAGAATACAATAAAATTTACGTTTAATACATCATAAAAAAGTTATTTCTCAAGTACGTGTTACTATAAACTATAGATTATTCGGAAAATATTATTTATAAATCGTAATTATTAAAATAACCCTAAAATCGAGATTTATTATTTCGATAGGTCTGGAGAGCCTGTATAACAAATCGTATGATGTTGAGCGTCGGTATAACGAAGGGATACGTATGATGGTGAGTGACATGGGTGTTAGGGTGGATGATAAATGAGGGGAAGGGTGAATGATGGTAAGTGAAAGTTGGGATGGAATGAAATATAAAAATGTTCAACATGAAAACGAAGCCAATGCTTCTACTCTGCTTAGTATAGTGCAGCTATCGTTTGATTTCTCTTCATATAAAGTAGAGGTCATGTGAAAGACCTTTCTACTTCGTAGTAAAGTATGTGAAGCAGATGCTAAGTAGAAACGGAGTATCTGTCCTGAATCGTATGTATGAAAGTAGTCTTTTAAAGTAATGCTTCAAGAAATCGTAGCAATTGCTTCAAAAATCGGAATATTAGATTCACAGTTATTTCTTAGTAGCAAAAATCTTTTTATGCATACGATACTCCACTTCTACTTAGCGTTTACCACACATACTTTACAACGAAGTAAAAGAGTGTAGCACTTCCTACATCAACTTTTCATGCACAGAAGAAAAAAAAACACTTCTTTTAGTGGAGTAAAAGCAATTGTTTCTTTTCTAAACACAACCAGCAAATATATATTGTCAATTCATATATTGAAATTGAAAGATTAATCTCAATATTTTAGGAAGTCATTCCTTAAAATCAGAACTATTATTGCAATAAAACTAGATATACTGTTCTTGCATCGAGATGAACATAAAAACGTCGACTGCCTAAATATTAAAGTACTTATTGAAACAGTGTCAATTATGACATGCATCACACTTTCGACATGGCTACGATACGATTAAGTAGTCGTGGTCCGTGAAGTGAAGAATATGCAAAGTGTTGTAATTGTCAACATGACACAAAATCTACCTATAACTTATTGAATTTATTTGAATGACAATATATATTCAATGAAAGACAAATATTATTTACGACTAAATTATTCTCGATATTTTAAAATATCGGTTTTATTTCCCTATATCGATTTTCCACCACTTAAATGTTCGACAGTCTTATCAACCAGGTCACTATTCAAAATTCGATAGCTTACCAGGCACTAATGCTATATTACCGTGCCAAATTAGGCAGAGAAATATATATTTGGTCATATATTTAACTACACTTTGGTCTTTGTGATGTCTAAACTTCGTATATTATAGAAGTGTATTATTTGGAATATCTGTTGAATATGATGCTTACTAATGTGTCCGCCAGAGTTCTATTGCGTTAGATGAGGTATTCAATTCATTGAACCGTAATCGAATCGTAGAAACAAAGTTATACAAAGTACGCGAAGAACATTTTTTTCAAGTAAATAATTTGAAAGTGAAATGAAAACCAAAGAATTCAGAGGTCTTAACTATGTGTTTTGTTCACTAAGTGTTTTCTCTGTAAAGTGTCCTTCGACCGGAATTTTAAAGTATAATTGGTAATTAACTACATAGTAGCATACAATAAGCAAACTGTGTGTATTTTTGTAGGTTTTCTAAGCGGTATTCAATTTTTGAAAATAACAAAAGTGAAAATTTATAATCACGAAAATAAAATATGAAAACTTACGCATGAATTTAGAATATTATTTATGAATCCCCGGCGACGTCGAGCAAAATTAGCAAATAAGAATTCAGACCTGTTGACAGATTGTTTTAAAACCTGTACCTGTGCGGTAAAATTTATCAATTCACAGTACCAATTTTTCTTTGAATGTTGATGTAATTTAATATTTGATTATGCTAGTTATCATTGTAAATCGAATGCTAAAATTGAAATGGGATAGAGAAGTACCCAAGAAACTTATAAATACAGACAAGTAATGTGTACCAGCTCAATACAGATAAATTCAGGAAAAATTTAGATGAATACGAGTATGCGGTAATGTGTCGAAGGTGAATGAACCGGTTGAAAAAAAAGTACTATCCCCACCACTAGCGGTTAATATATCCGGAAACCCGCCGATGTCGCTCACATTAGTTTAAGTAAGGATACATGAGTGATAACACGTGAGAAACATCACAGACGGAGCACTCATATGGATGCGGGCGTCGATTAGATGGATGTTGCTGTAGCTCTTATTGAGATAAGAGGGTATGTTTGAATTCTTCACTCACGTTAACAAAAATAATTTCTCATTAACCATGCCGTTTCTCAATCAGTTTTTATTGTGGTGGTGTTTGTTTTGCGAAGAGGTGATCAGAATCTTGTTAAAAAGACTTCTTTCAAAATGACAATTGGTTATTATAGTCCATGTGAGTAATATTAGCAACTTATCAGAAACGTTACTTTCTCGACATGAAGGTAATATTATAGAACTTTTAGTTTGAAGCCGAATGCCATACAAACTTTTAATTCATGTTTTCGCTTTCTTTTCTTTTTTATAGGAAACATCGATTTTCGAAAGTATACTGACAATCTACCATTTGCTACCGTTGATATCGCATCAAATGGTACCTTCATCATTTCAAATGTCACCAAGAATAATTGGTTTTCACTCATCACCTCCGACAGATAGGATAAATCAGAATCTACAAAGATCGTAATTGATGCTAAGATATGCGATTGCAATTAGTAAATACTCCACAATAACGAGATATTTACCATACTTTTCTTATTCCCGCTACACAGAAATAAAGCTGTAGAGAGAACACAAATGCATACAATGAAAAAAAAAGAACAAAAAAAAGAAGCAAATACTTCGCTTAGAACCATTATTTCTCATTTGAAGTGTAACAAGCCAAGTTCTCTAAGACATTTCACTAACAATTTAAAGAGACATGGGTGTAATGGCCGTCAACGCAGTAATTTCCAAGTCATTTAATCGTTCCATTGTTCCAGTGGAGCAGCTGCATCGGGTTTTCCGACTCCCATTCGCCAACGTCACACTACTGCTCATAAAAGGTTCCAGAACTCGGCACTGGCACCAATATTCCGGACTTAAATTCAGCTTTTAATAAAAGGAATAAAATTATTTACGGTAATCATCACGATAAAAGTGAATATAATCACAGACCGTATTCTGAAGTTTTATGATGCTCACCTTTATTATGTATTTTCCTTTTAACACGTTCGTTTCGTTTTTTTTTTTGTTTTTTTTTTTTGTGTCTGTCTGTTCGATCACAATTGTGTATCGCAGAGTTGATGGAAAATGATGTATCTGTGTTGCGAATGAATAAATTTCTCCCATAGAAAGTTATTTTTAGCTGCAGATTTTAAAGGGGACGCTCGTTATTTTACTTCCTCGAGATCGCTTTGCTTTGTAAGTCGCATTACAAATATATAGAATCAAAAAAAACGTATATGGTCAAAACAAATTTCAAATACATGTTTAAGATAAAAAAATCTCTTAAATGTTTTAATTTTAAGAGCACTCTTCTCGCCTTAATTTTGAAGGTAGTGGTATTATAAATACATACATTATAATACATGAAACGAATATTACATGATACATGAAATGAATATTTTACAGAATTGAAATTCGATACGCAGGCTGTGTTAGTTACTATTACAGATTTCTTTATAAAATGAGAAGAGTATGGAAGTACCCCAACTAATTGGTTGAATCTTTTAAAAGAAAGTCGATCTGACGAAATATGTCGGTCAGATTTGTTGAATATTAATGAGAAATAGACAATAACAAAAGAAATGATCACATTTAAACATCATTAGATTGAAGGAATTGTCCCGAATGTTTATCAAAATCTAATTTTGTAACATTCATAACAGTTCTAAATAGTGTACTCAGTGGATTTCAATTTTAATTATTTATTGATTACTTGCCATAGCTGACATTTTCATATACAGAAATTCCAGTTGAACAGATTTTGTACGTAAGTATTTATCACTCGAATATTTACAAGGAACGTGTTTCTCTTTCCTATGGATAAACGCGAGTGAATGTCGTTATTCACGAGATGAAATTTTATTTCAATAAGCAAATACTCTATATAATTAATTCTTAGGATAAATTCTCTTTTGAAGTTCATTCATTTGGAAAATAATACCCATCTAGATCTCGCTATAAACTGTACTGCCTACTTCAACGTGGCAATAAGTATCACCAAAACGTGAAGACTGCACATGACAGTGTAAAGAGATAAAAACTTGTTTACGTGCTAGAAATAACGTTTCTCTTCAGATTCATCCTCATCCTCTCTTAACAAATAATTACACAAGAACTGTATTTGAATTCCAATTGCGTAAATCGCTTTGGAAAACGCAGTAGTTCGTTTCGTTGCTTATTCTTCTGCGTCGGATGACGTGACGCGGTGGTGCAGCGACGGCGTGGTGCATGCCGGGAAGTCCGCCTTGACAGCTCGACGGCGCGCGGCGGCGGCGAGGAGCCGTGCAGTGGCCGCTCGGCCGAGCGCGAACGCTCACAATGCGGATATTGACGGCATCTGCGCGCGGAGAGTGTGCGTCTGGCAGGCCATGCAAGGGGTGGTGAACGGGCAGACGGGGTTGAAGGGGGTTCAGGGAAGAGAACGGGGGTGGCAATGCGGAGCGCGAGGCAGTCGAGCGCAACAGGTCTCTTACGCCCACCGCCAACACACTGGCAGTGGATGTTGCCCAAGGCGGAGATGGTTATGCGGATTTCGACGAAGGGGATGGGGGATTCACCACAGAATTACAGGGATGAATTATATTCCCCGTTGTTCGGAAGGAGAGTTAGTCATATGGAGAGAGTTATGCTCTCTCGTTGGTTTTAGAAGCCACGAAAAATATTTTTGTTACGAACGTCCGTTGGCTACGAGTAATTCTCACATCAACAGTTCAAAAGGAAATGCTATTTTAAGTTTAATAATAATGCTTATGTGTTTCATTCTAATTATATTACTTTCCTAACTATTTTTTAGTCGCCTGTCATATAATATCTATACTTCTGTAGAATTTATTGAAGTGTTCTACGTTTTTTTCTTTTATTTACAATACCTTTTCTAGCAAATGTTATTATTGCCGATATGACATATTAATAGTTCTTTTTACGAGTATTACTCTATACAACGTATGATATTCTTGAAAAATATGATAATACGCTGCAATAACTGATTAAATAGCAACCAACTCTCTAATATGCAAATAAATCTTGTATCATTAAATTGTATAATCGGTAAACGAGTAATTTTATAATTTCAAATCTCTTTCTATACATTGTGTGAGACAAAATGCATAAAATCAAGTATTTAGCATTTATCTTCCTTTTCTTTTAGAACAAATCGCCATTAATTTATTAAATTTAATTGCGCAACCACGAGACGGTCTTATAATTTTCACATTAACAATTTTATTTTTTGCGTGTTATTTAATTATTTTTTACGAACGCGTGAGAACTCATTGTTCTTACAGTATCAAATAAATCAGATTCCTAACTTTAAAAAATATTTAAGAAAAATATTATTAGAAGTGATGCGAATGCTCAGTGAGAGTTTCATTAAGAGTTCAGTGAAAACAGGGGTTTGGGTTACGCCGCATTTGACTGAGGGCTTTAATAACTGCCACGCCCGGCCTGCCACAGGAAATTCCATTGAGTGGAAAGGACACATACAGATTGGGTAAAGGAGATCGAAGTGAAAATGTTTCGTTATTCGACGACTATGGAACGTTTTGCCTGCTACCATTCCCTGAAATTAATTTCATAACAACAATCTTTTCTCACCGTTTCTGAGTGTTCGTGCTTAACGAATGTCCTTTCTACCCTCTTCTGCAGAAGAATTAATTACCCTGAGATGTTTATTTTCTTCGATCTTCTTTAATGCCACTTATAACAGGGAGTTAATTATTTTAATTTAGGCACTCTGAACATTTGAAAAGTAATGATATATTTTAGAATGAATAATTTAGCTGTCTTGAAAGCACTATACCGAAACACCTAAGGTAAAGTAATGTGAGAGAGTTTGTTTTCTTACTATGAGTCACTTACTTAGTTATACTCACTATACACTCGAGGGAAATGTGTATTATTGAATTTCACTATTCATCTAATAACACATTGACTATAAAAATCACATCTCAACAATATATATTTTAAAATATGTCCGTAATAGAATATAAGAAAACTAAGAAAATATTAATGTTCGTAAATGTTTCAAATACAATGATACACGTATAAACACAACATTCTTTACTGTATCAAATACTTAAAATGTACTATTTCATTAAAAATAGTTCTATAATTAATTATATTAATAATTATAATCTTTAAATAATGTAATTTATTTATTTTGGGAACTGAGAAAAGTTATTTTGGGAACTGAGAAAACAATACATTCATATTATTGAATTATTTAACACCTTCATATGCAGGTCAACAATGAGCAGTTCCATAATAATGTAGTTATTTTGATTAGCGTGTAATATAATTATTGTCATTTGAAAACACATGGAGGTATCTGTATAGTGCCACAACTCAATACAAATCTCTCGAAAACACATTAGTATTCTACTCCAGTAATATGTTTACTCTGAGATAATGGAGAGTTTATAGTGTTTATAGTTGCAAATATTCAGATTGATCTGTTTTGTCATTAGTCAATTATTTTGATATTCACGCCGCCGTGGTGTTTGGGAGCACGATACCACTGCTCGGTTCATAAATATACCTTGAATTCATTGTATGTAATGGTTCCATTGACTGGAACCTCAATCAGAAACTGTGATAGCTTATCTATCCAGCGCTGATAGACATTATGGAGGCAAATCACGGTCATATCTCATTTTACATTATCAGATTAGGGTCATATTTTGCATGTCATTTGAGAAAGGTCAAATCCTCTCTTCGTGGATATGTTATTGATATAAAAGTTTTGTTTTTTCTTAGTTGGGTACTAATTTTTCATTTTGTGTATAGATATCTCTTGCATAAATGAATGCCGGTATATGAAAGCTGGATTATGAAAGAAACTTGCTGTCAATCACTAACTGTCTACTTGTTTGTTCTACTTTCACAATATTATAAATTGCTAAATTGTCATGTAGTGGAAACATGTGTACTTAATAACAAATCAATAAAGAAATTAGCATTGGAAACATGTGGAATATACAGAATGCTCTGTTTTGATTGGAGATATTGAAGTATTATAAAGTGTCGTAGTGTTTAGTTAAAAAAAGTGTACAGGTGTTAAAAATGGAAATTAATATAGAATAATTTTACAATTATGACAAACAGATATGGAATTTTTATGACAATTTACTACGCGACATATCTATCACAAAATGTTAGGGTACATAATGAGAAAATTTAAGGAGAACGGTAAGGAGTAATTGGTCATATTTGTCCAAATCTGAACTTAATATTTCATCTTGTCTAATTTTCTCTGAATTTGCCTACACGTTCTTCGACGGTTACTAGAAATTTTTCGAAGTTCATTTACCCGGATGAAAGTAATATTATTTTGAGAGTAATATCTTAATTTCAGGACACATTATTCTTTCATTAAATCATTATTTATACTGTTGTTTGAATTTTCTCAAAACTACGTCATTCAATTGTAGAAAAAAATGCTTAAAGTAACACATAATTAAGAATAATTTTTGTTTTTTTAACACGCTTTCGGCACTTCTTTTCTTCACCTACAAATACCCTTTATTCCCACCCCTATGACTTCTCCAAATCATAGGCTACATGTTGCATCAATAAATTATAGTAAGACATGCTGGTGAAATATTTTTAATAGAAATAATTCGAAATTTGAAACTTCAATCTATCTACAATAACTGCAGTATTTGTCTCCCTGATCACTGGATGATATTCGATCACTAGACTATTCAGTATTATCAAATTTATGAACGTTTTAAAATTCTCTAACTGTTCTGGACTGTTTTTACTTAGACGTGACGGAAACGTGTTTATAAATATTTAATCTCTGATGTAAATTAAAGGAAAATATTAACATGGTTCAAGTCAAGACATGAAGTAAAAATTATACGAAACAAACCCTTTAAAGAGGAAAATGTTAACCCTAGGAATAACACAGTTTGAAATATCGGGAAAAATACGGAGTCCACTTTTCGCGATATGGATCTAACGTATCCGCTTGATGACAAGCTGTGCCGCAGCAGGGGCAACCCTGTTATCTGTCCCAGCCGAGCAACGCAACCGAGCGGAAGCCTTCCAAATTGGGCGGCGCTACCGGAGTCGAGTTTATCACTGCTACGTCCTTCATAAGCGAGAGAAGCGCTCGTTCACTAATGGCACAGTAGACGAAACAAGGTACAGGAAGGCGAGGCTGAAACCAAGGAGTTTATGGGGAAATAATGTCCTGCTAACATGGAATTTATTCTGAGATTTTGTATATAGTTTTAGGTATTATTTCCTTTGAAAAGCATTTGACATAATAATTCCACGGTGATAATTAATCGTCTTAAATAATGAGGTTCTTTCTTCGTAAGTGTAAGCTCATGCGGAATGTATTTACTATTATTTGTCATATATTACCTGAACTTACCCAGCGTCGTCCGGAGATTTGAATTGGTCTCTTCCTGGCCATTTCACACGA
Organism: Laupala kohalensis; assembly: GCA_002313205.1. Lineage (NCBI taxonomy): Eukaryota > Metazoa > Arthropoda > Insecta > Orthoptera > Trigonidiidae > Laupala > Laupala kohalensis. The sequence continues at coordinate 537,807 of NNCF01126069.1, forward strand.
TTTCACGTAGTTAGATCAATATATTTCTCAATAGAAACAGTCTCCCTACTTAATTTACCCAACTCAATCACCTTATTTAATCACCGGTTTAATCACATTGTCTTCCACGTGGTCAAATGCAGTTGTTTCTGCTTTTTTTTACAATAGAATTATATACCTACCTCCTAATCTTGGCGACGCCCAAGGGCAATGAACTGCTATTATCGAGTATTGCTTTCATGAGAAACGCTTAAATTTTCGTTCGCGAGAGAAAAGTAAAAATTTAAATATTGGTCATCTACACTGTTTCAGGCAATTTCAATAAGTTTTATAGAAATTCATGAAATGATAAAGAAGAACTGCATACGAGATAGTTATAGGATATCATTGAAGTGTTACTTACTCGTGTGCTATCACCTTAAATATTTTCACACGAATAATGTCGTCCTGCATGGAGAAAGACGTATTTGACATACACTAACAATGATTAACGTCAACGTTTTTTGCAAAATTTCATATTTATTTTGTTATTGCAATCATTTGTTGATCGACATAACTCAAACTACAAGTCAAGTGTTTAACAGTACTAATCTTCGTCATTTACATGCTACACGTGGTTAGAGACTTGGAAAGAGGCAAATAAAATTCATCAATTTCTATATATTCCAAACTTAGAAAAAATATGAATAGAAGATATTATTATATGAGGGAAATATTATCTATTACCATTTTATTTTATTTTAAAGTAATTTTTCATCTCGTTATTTATAGTCTCAATATAGTTACTTTGTTTCATTGTTTTCTATTCTATTCGAGATATACTTGTTTGTATGTTTATCATTTACAGAAGGTATACCTTAAAATAGCTAATCATTATCCGATCTTCATTGCTTCGATCACAATGTTTTTCTAGAACAATTACTTCAACCGATCACAAAAGTCTTTAATAACACCATTAATATTATCATGAGAAACATTATTCATGAATATTCATGAAATTCCACTTTGATTTATTTTCACAATGCGGAATGTTTTTTGACTGACTGACTTTTGAGAAAATATTTTATTGACCTTCATTGTTCTTTGCGGGCTTCTTTATGACAACATCGTCGATCGGTCGGTAGCCGTTTTCCATCCGATAATTTACCTCTCTCTGTTCATATTCACTTTACATTTTCTTTTAATTTCCCTAAAGTATTGCAAAGATTTCACAGACATTCAGTTCACCTCAATCATTGACATAACGTCAACATTTTCCAAATGTTCTTCACTATTAGATGTATGAAAACCATCCAGGTTTTCTGTTTCCTAAAGGTCGATGATCGGAAAGGAAATAATTTGAATATAAAAAAGGAGTAGACAATTTTGAAGATAATTTTGTGGTGACAATGAATCAAGATCAAATACGATATTAAGTCTTCCCTGAAGCACGTATAATATAAAAGAACCGTTAGCGGAAAATAATACAATACTCATATTTTACATATAAATAAATAAATTTATTGTCAAAAAACAGTACAAACTGCGTATGGCCACGTGGAGGACAATAAACTAATTTACTCTCCGGAAGCAAGCGAGTGACCATCTCATCAATTCCGATCAAGGGTCCTATGGCAGAGGCAGATTCAAAAATTTCAGAAAAAGTTCCTAGATAAGATGAAAAGTTAGCTACGAGTTCTGATACTAATAGAATGTCAATATGTTTGTAATTTAACGCAAAAACTTTCATCATGTTAAATTTATATTAAAGTGATTTTTATGCTTTTAATTTAGTTGTCCTTCTTTCTTTAGAATCTCTTGAAAAATCGAATGTAACATACGGGTATTCAGTGAACATTGGAAGAACAAGCAGATTATATATTCATCGGCTCCTCAAAGAGAATTGAAATTCTACTGAATTCGAAACGAATGTTGGGGAGGGAACGGGACAGATGAAATTGAAGGCTCGTACCTGATCACGCAAAGCTTTTCTTGATCATTGAGAGTAGAAATCGTTCAATAAGAGATAAGTCTCCACCAGGAAATATCCTGATGCAGAAGAAAGGTAATCTCTATCATCGGCCTTTCCAAATAAAACCACACTTTTGCAAGTATTTGTCCTACTATATCTTGTCCCTTTTATTATGTTACTGAGATTCAAAGCAAATATTTTTGTTTAAATTGATTTGTCAAATCTACGTATTTCCTCAAAATAAAAGGTACAAGAGAAATACGCAATTATCTCCTTCTTCCTGTCCCTTAAAGTAGAGTTGGTACAAAATACAGGGTGACTATTTTTGAATGAATGAAAATTTTAAAATGAAGGAATAAACTATTTTCTATCAACTGGTCTAATAAAATTTGGAACTTGCTATTTCAATAAAACGATCTTGAAAATTTACGGGTTCTTATGCATAAAGTCTCTTAAGAGGTATTTTAATAATAAATTTCCAGGTATTTTCTAATTGATTACAAAATTGATAATTAAAACTATGACATGTCACAAATTTAATATAGATAAGAACAGAACAAAATTTGTTATGTCTTTCCGGAGAAGTTATACAACGAAAACAGTCTTAAAATTGTAGAACTCTCGTCAAACTAGACACTTTTCAACATAACAAATATAAAAAGAATAGATGATGTTATTGAAAGTTTCATAAAGGGTTATGTGCTTTTCTACTGGCACTCATACTACATTAAGACTTTCCCGTTCAATGACCTTTTTCTGCCTGCATTTTATGTACCGTTGTTAGCTTCATTTACCTTTAACTGACCGAATGAGGTCACGCTGTCCAAACCTAAAGGTCATTCTACGTAAAATCATCCAGCGATGTAACCCACTGTCTCGTGTTTCCACTTTAAAGCTAATTTTTGCCCTGAAGATGAACAAAAATCTAAAAACTAATTATACCATTGGAAACAGCATAAAATTGTGAACTAGCTATGTAAGTTTTACGCAAATAGAATGGAACATCAATATTTTAGATTGAAAAACGCAAAACTATTATGGTTTAATTTTTCCGGAGCCGAGAAAGAGAGCCATATTTCTAGTAAATTTAAAATTTCATATCTTGGAAACTATAAGGACGAAATTCTATAAAGTTTTAGAAATCATCTAGTATTTATAGATAGAAAAACCTCATAAAGTTAATAATCCGTGACAGTCGGTTACATTGCTGGATGATTTAATGTGGAATGACCCCGAATCATCTTGCTGAACGAGTTGTCGCATAATTCTTGTTCATTACTTCAAGTAAAATACTTAAATCAAGGATTGAAGGCGGATAATATAAGATGGTATAACAAGATTCTTGAATAAATAAAATTAAAAAAAAAGAGATTACAAACATTAATTTTAAATGCAAACTAGAATTATTTTCCCCAAATTGATATTTCAGTTTTGAAGACTGATATTTAATATTGGCTTATGAGAAAGAAATGGGAAGTCAACCAATTCGCAACTTCTTCTTAAACAAATTAGTGATAGGGAATAGATGTGAAAAATACACTAAAATTATAAATGTATGAACGGCAGTTTTTCATGGTCTTTATTTCATCTGTCAGATTTTTAATGAAGAAGGTAAACGAAAATTGTGTTTGAGTTTACGCACATATCTGAATCAATGCGTTTCTGGATCATCAGTTCTTCATATTTACAAATATTTTTTTAAATAATTTTTAAAATGGTAAGATTAAATCTACTCCCCCAAACATAAGATAGAAAATAGTTGTAAGAATGTCGAGCTTCACTTTTTCAGGTCACATGAGACAAAATTTAAAAAAAACAATGAATCATACAAAATAAATTAATAATTTAAATTTAAACCTAAAATCGAAATTTTGTGTACTTTGAAGTACAAAATGAATGTTATATGTTTTCTTGTGGGGCTTTAGGGCTCGTCAACATTGAGGTCATTAGAGCCCATAAAAACTTTATAACCCCAATAGATACAGCTAATTTGATTCAAATTGCTTATCACAGTATCATGCGAAAAGCAGTAATAAGCTTTCAACGGATCACATATTCTATTAAAATAACACAATTTCGCGATCTCTATCAGCTTCAATGCTGCAGTATGACTATTTCAGAGGTTTGCATATCGTGATGGAAACTCTAGGACGGAACCACACCAGACTTAAACATAAGTAAAAACATCTAAAAATATGTCTCAAGTGTGTCTCAATTATATTTCGGATTTGATGAACGCACCCTGCGTCGCATCGCCCGGAAATTCCCATTGGATCATTTCTTACCGTTTCCGAGATTATCGCCATTTCGTATAGTTTCACTGTAGAGCAATGAATAAAGAAATACCAGAAATCTCACATTGTAAGCAATAAAGTACATTTATTGGGTTATAACTTAATTATGAAAAGTTATTTTCTTTGGTTATGGTTAACTATTCAACTATAAATGGAATAAAATTATTTGCTTTTATCTCTACGCTCATAAGCCCGCTAATCGCTCCCGTGGTGACGCGTATACTCCTTTAACTCCTATGACCCTGGAGCTTTTACGAAAATTAGGGGATTTCCGTTCGCAATTGACAGGTTAAAATTGAAAGAATAGTGGTAGTCTCGTCTAGACAGTATTAATCAAATTCCTCTTCTTAAATATCCATCAAACGGTAGGAATTTACACAGTAATTAACTTACATAAAAGGAGTTCATAAAATGGAGTACATGAAGTGGAGTGAGACATATGTAATTAATTTATACCAATCGTCGATATTTATTGTAACTTCTGGAGTGTGCATATATTCACGATTTGATATTTCATTTTATTACGTCCAGTTACAATGAGTAACCATGTTGTCACGTCTTCTCAAATCCACCGCAATTCTGTGAGTTTGTGAGTCGGGGGTGGGGTGGAGAGAATCATTTGAGAGCATTATTTTTCGATGTATATATGAAACTCATAAACGGTACATTAAAGAATTTGAAAACTGTGAATAATACATTTGAAATAATACATGTCCTCTTGAGTACTCGCCGTATGTGGGAATGATTCAATATTAATTTTGCCATGTTAAATGATGGTGAAGTGAGGATATAGTTTTCAAGATGGCCGCTAAAAGTCGACTGAAGAGGATTATGGCAAAAAATCATTCTGATCAAACTACGTTTTCTCCTTTGATTAAACTTTTAAAAATATTACAAAAATAAATTTATAAAAATAATAAAATTATTAAAATATTACAAATGTTTCTGACCGAGCGGAAAAATTATTTTAAAGTATAAAAACGTTTTTAAAAAATGTTAACACTTCATTATTTAAACATTTACCCTAATGAAAAATTACTGAAAATAAACTGACAACTACCATTGTTAAAATTATTCATAAAGTTTGTGTACGCTCAAACCAGACACAAGGTTTGAGTATTTGGTGAACGTATACAATGAAATATGGATTCTAATCTAGTGAAGTCTTGGCCCTGGACCCCCGGGATCAGTTACTACTTTAGCTTTGACTGTCCCCTCACCTAATTACATTCCCTCGCAATGGTCGACCTTGTCAGTCCCTTATCTCTTCATCAACCCTTGCAATAACGATAATTAGTTTTGCACTGTTCCAAGACCCAATTTGCACATCATTTCAGAAAACCTTAAAATGAAATATAATGCTTTATTATGTTTCTCGTATACACAAGAAGGAAAATTTTAAATCTTAGGTTAAGGAAAGTCTACGTAGGATAGCTCCAAAACTATAAAATAAACAAAATAATCTTCACATTTGACAAAGAACTTATGGTTCTACATTTTTAAGTAAATTCAGATTCAGATTGAGAAATGGTGGTTTCAGATCTATTTCTTTAAAATAGGTTTCAGACCTATTTCTTTAAAATTCCATACTCATGGCTTCAATAAGGTGAGCGAAGTACGTTATTGAATACAACCGCTCTGTTATATGTCGAACAAGAAAATAAGAAAAAATAATCTGGAAACAATTACAACAAATGAGTCTTTTTAAATTTATCTTTAAATTTCACTTTAATATTTTTTTATTTAGCCCTATTTCTGCATATTCCATTTGTGTACTTACTGTCACAAAAAAATATTAGTTGGAAAATTCATGAATTTATTTTCAAGAGTGCTTAGTGCCTGCACATGGGTTAAAAGCAGTAACAATACAATATAATTATGAATACACAAATAACAAAATATAGAAATTACAACAAGAAATAAGAAAATATAATAGTAAACTATTACGTAATAACATTATTTACAAATTACATATTAAATGACATGTTATGTGTATCAAACTTCCAAACTCATTTCTCTGTCTTTGCGTAAAGGCTATCTGAGGAGGTGGGGAAGTAAAGGCCCCTTCTGACCTAAGTCCATGCTGCGGCCTACCCCACATCTGTTTTCATTCTTTCCTGAAGCCGAAGATATAAGACGTTCATATTCTATTTCTTGTACTTAAACCCAAGGGAGGGGCGGGAATTTGAATTCGTTTCTTCCGAGCCGTTTCTCACATTTCCACAAAGTTTGATAAACAACATATTAATAGACGAAGATAAATAACATGAAACAACATTTTACCTTTTTGCAACATTCATTAATAACATATCTCAAAGGGCTGTAATGACCTTGACGTTGACGTGCCCTCAAGCCCTACAAGAAAACATGTCTGACTTATGACCTTAACTTTGATTAATGGTATAGATTTGTAAACCAAACATTCATTAATTAGAAAAGAACATTCGTCTTGACATATTAGAGAGAATTGAATAATGACATGCATTTTAATTCCATATAATAAGTTGTCAATAATCTCAAATAGTTCATGAGGTTGTATTGTTTTTAACACTCTTGCACAGTGCAGGTCACTATTGATCTTCCATGTTTTCCCGCTTACATAATGTCAAAAATATTCAACAATACAAAAAGCAAAAGGAAGACCGCAGTAACTAATCCAGTCACTCGTTTGCAAATAAAGTTAACATAAGGAATTCGGCAACTTTTTGAACATTTTTATAGAGTATATTTTTTTCTAAGCCATTCTACTAGAACGTGTACTACACTAAATTTAGTCACAATGAACATGGAATCGTAAGTAATATGTGAGCATCAATTATTCTACTCATACCTGTAATGCATTTCAATAATAACATTATATTCTCACCATATTTATATTTGTATTCAGTTCATGAAGAAAACACGAACTATACAACAACATCTCTGGCTGGAAGAAAAAGCGTACTGAATTATAAGTATCGACATATGGGTCCACAAACAAAACCATACTGTTCCGCAATACACGTGTGCATTGCGAAAAATATTTCAAATTTTTGAAATACTTAGATTCTGAGCAATTGTGTAATCTAGAACAAGGAAGTATGAATCGCATGTTACAAAGTGTTGCAAGCTGGAAATGACTGTGACTACATTTACCATCTTAGGAAATTGATAAAATTATTTTAAGAAACAAATATTTATTTCTGACACTTCTTTCTATTTTTTTTTTCAAGGGAAAAGTTTGAAGATCGAGAAATTTTTAATTATTTGACCTGTCTTAAATTAAGTCTTAACTATATGACATATTCAATTAAGGGTTCATCGATTACACTGATGTTAACAGTACACGCTAAAAGGATAATAAAACACTGCCAGTCAAAATTTCAAAACCCTGTATCGACTTATTGCTTAAAAAAAATCCAGTATGATCACAAGACAAAATTTTCCAACTTATCAAATGAATATGCAACTTAATTATACAATGTATAGACAAATCTTAAAGATATTCATATCAAGAAAACAAAAGTTAGATTTGTTTAAAACATAGGTAATGGATTTCATGTAAACTGTACATAGAACAAGTTGCACAAGAAAAAACAAACAAACAAAACCTTCAATGTTGTTTTGGTCAACGATTTTAAAACATAAAACAATTTAATATTATATAAGTTTTGAAAAATGTTGGATAAATTATGAAAAGATTTTTTAAACCACATTGATGCAAGATATCGAATGACGCCGCTGAAAACATTTTATTAACACAATTGTCCTATTGCGTATGGGGTAGATATAAATGTTTTGAACCCGTATACTAACTTTCCCAACCCTTATATAACATTCTGGCGATATTATAAAGAATAATACCCAATCCATATTGAACCATCAAACTCACCAAACAAAGAGGAATGGAAGAATATGGGTAAATGAGAAACTGGGATGGTAAGATACATTTTTCTTTTGTTTTACTTACGAATTTAAAAATCTGGTGAAATCACGACCTTTCTTGGAATTGCATGAAAATTGAATGTCATACAAGTATTCCTTAAATTAAGTTTTTTGTATCAAACGAACTCTACCAACAATTTTATCTGTCTAAGGTCGTATTGGACCGGTTACGGAAACTCAACTAAAGCATGAATCTAGAGAATCAGTATCCGAAAAGAAACCATATTTTGACTGAACTCGTGTATTTTTGTTTTATATTAGAAAAAATCATTCATATAAATCCTTTCAATAAATATTGAAAAAAATACTAATATAAATTATCGAAAATGAATTTTCCCTCTTTTCTATCAAATGTTTTTGCAAGTTACTCTTAATTCTATATTCTCTACCAATATCTCTATAATTTTATATTTTATTATTTCTTGTATAGTATTGAATCTAGAGAGTATGCTTTATATTTTAAAGACGCTGGGCAGGCATTGCTTGTTTCATAGGAAAAGAAAAACACAACTTTTCAATATACTTCTAATAGTTAAAAATATTAGATGAGTGGAACGGTTAATCGTCAATAATATTTTCCGCATTGTCCCGAATCACTATTGTCTTTTAAAACATTCGTAGAACAAAATACAAAGAGTCACTGGTGTGGTGACCCCTCTCTCCTCATACGATCTCTAGTTAGAACAAGGATTGCAGACGCGCGATATCACTGTTGCCTTACGGCGCCCGAGGCTCAACGTTTGACGCGCGCCCTCTGTCCCACGAACAATGGACAGCAAGGTTGCGTGATGCTGCTAAGCGCCGCCGCAGAACCGGTAGAGTGCGCTGGCAAAGGCGGGGAGGATGAGGAAAAGGCACGGGCCGTTTGCCAGCATCGGAAATCGCCGATCGCACCGACTGCGGTTGACTCCACCTTCACAATCAATTTGGTATCTCAGGGAACATCGATGCTTTGTGGTTTGAGTGAGAAACTTGCTATCCATAAAACAAATTTAACCTTCTTTGGAATTAAGTACACCGTTGGTATATTTTGAGAAAACAATAAAATTTATAAATAGTATTCTTTAAATATTTTTTATGAAACAAAGATCCGAATAAAAACAAAGCACATAAAATTCCAGGTATGTTACCTTTTCTGTTGGGTTAAAAAATACCTGTTCCGATCCTAGGCCCAAAAATATTGGTTGCTTCTCAAAAAATGAAATTCATGAATTTATTATATAAATTTGGATATTGTAATAGTTAAATAATTTTCAAATAGTTAAATAGTAATAGTTAAATAATTTTAACCAATGAAATAGATGATTAAAATTTGTTGATGAAACATGCTTTTATAAGTTGAATTATGATAACTATACATGTAATAATATAGATACATAAACTTGCTAACTTGAGAGAATCATTCAAAAACAGAGATAAATATATTAGGATATACTAAATGTATCCAATAGTTTTTGTGTAGAAAGTATTTATCCAATCCACCCTTTATCAAGACATGACAGTTATATAATAAATGAATTAAAAAACAGTACCTGAAAATGACTGATACTAATCGATATGTCAATGCTGAATAGTTTATCACGATTAATTACGAAAAATATGTTAATTTTTTAATGTTGGAAAAAAATACTAAAGTATTACCAAGCACATTTTGAGACCTATTTTGTATTCTGTAGAACAGAATACAAAAATAATAAATTCACGAAGTGAGATTCCAATTATGAACGTGGTAGTGTTCCCACTGAGTTGATATATAATTATTACATGCAAAATGGAAAAATATATAATACAATTTTGTCAAAAGTCTTAAGACTCAAATAATTATACTAACAGTCGTTAACAATATATACAGAACATACCAGTAAGTACAAACAATTTAATTGCATATAGAGTTTAAATGTTATTAGGATCTATTGCTCTACAGTGTGTGACTTAACTCGTGAATAGCCTAACAGGTAGTTCTAAAAACGACCACAAAATTGTTCGAATACCATCAAAGAAATTTTTAATGTTCTTTTGTCGACGTATGATGTGTCATTGTTCTTCTGACATGAATGTATCGCTTTTCATTCGAGAATAATTGTATCCTGATGTCACATTAGCCCAGACCATATGTAATTTTGAAATTGAATGTGAATTAAATACAGATTTTATCAGCGGTGAATACAGACTAATATTTTAGTTGGGGTCACAACAAAAGAATATAGTCTACGGCATGGGATATTCCAGAAAAACACACAATCCTCGAAAAAAATTGAAAATGTAAAGTAAATTGTAAGCTAATAATATCAAGCCAAAGCTCATTTAGACAAAAATGTTTAAAATTGCCCTAACGCAAGAAAGTACATTTTGAAAAATTTACCTTGCTTGCAATTTTAACCAAAGTATGCTACATAAATTTTTCACAAAAGGTAATAAAACTTAAATACTCCAATTTCTTTGATAACTATTCCGAAACACCAACAAAAATTTTGGGGCTCTAATGACCTCGATGACGGCGAGCCGCAAGGCCCCAATAAAACAAAACCCAACCCTTCAGTGCCTAAAAAGTGATCCATGAATATTGAAGTATGAGTTTATATCAAAACATCATGTTAATAAATCAAGTTCAAACAAGAAACAAAACGGACAGTTTGGACTCATTAACGATGAATTCTCTTAATACAAATTCTTTACGCCTCTTCTCTCATTCAGTGCATTAATACGTTCACATGCAGTGGTAGTTTATTCTTACACCACGGACTGGTGACATTCAACAATATACTACTATTGTTAATAAATAATAGTGATCAAATAGTGAGGGAGTGCTCTCAAATTAATAAAATTTGTGTGGAAAACTTTTATATCGCTCTATAGGTATCATGGCAACAGACTGCAGCTCAGAACCTACGTACGATAGCAAATGTTGCAGCATTGCAAAGCGTCGCCTAATAGCGATCCGCTAATACACAACCGCCAATCATAACCGTTGGACCTCCGAAGACGACTCTCTTCCCACAAGCATATCATGTAATTCACTCATACCCCCACTCTCACTATCTTAATGGCACCACCATCGCCGCCACTTTGTCGAACTGCACGAAGCACACAGTTTCAACAAATCGTTTCTCCAAACTGGTCAATCGTTTCTACAAATATACTGTAGTACTAATTACATTTTAAAAATAATTAAAATTCGTCAACCTTTATGAAAATCTCAAACGCTTTTCCTCGACTAAAAACCACATTGTCTATGGGATTCTTTGGAGGGGAGGGGTCATGACCGCCATGACCTCCCCCTTGTAACCAGCTTGGATTTTATTGGAAAATGTCTTGGAACATTGATAGAATGACATGTAATCTTTGGTTTCAAAAAAAATGCTTGTGTCATAGTTTTATTTAAACAATTGAAATCGGCCCTCAAATTAAGGTAATAAAAAAATTAAATTTAATAATAATAAATTTATTGTCAAAAAACAGTACAAACTGCGTATGACCACGTAATTTAATCTCCGGAAGCAAGCAGGGGACCATCCCATCAATTCCGATCAAGGGCCTTAAGGCAGAGGCGGATTCAAATTTTTTTTGCATAAGTTCCTAGATAAGATAAAAAGTTAGCTGCGAGTTATAATACATATATAATGTCAATATGTTTGTAATTTAACGCAAATATGTTTGTAAATTTACATGTACAAGTTATTATCGACTATTCTGAGTATAGTGTATAAAAATCATAAGAGTAAAAAAAACACTAAATTCACGATTTATTGTTACAATAAACACGACCCTAGACAAAGCCTAGAGAACCTGTATAAGAAATACGCCTCTACCCGAAGGAAAAACGGAGAAAAACCCGGGCCAGAATGTATGTACACAACCGTGCGAAAGTTGAGTACACATAAAACTAAATTAATATGAGCCATACGGCAACACAATCATGCAAGAAAATAGTTTCTGAAATTGTTATAAGTTATTTAAAAAGTGCTACAGCAATGGCGTGATAAAGTACAAGACGAATTTAACTTTTATTAAAATCAATAAATTCTTTTACAGTGTAGAAGCACTGGTGCAGGAGGTAGTTTTTAACCGCGGATTTGAAGATATTCAATTTCATAATATCTTTTATATTCTTGGGCAGGGAATTATATAGAACGATTCCCGAATGATAAGGTCCCTTTTGGCAAAGAGTGGTTAACAATCTAGGGCGATGAATATTATTCCTATTGCGAGTATTGTGTTCGTGAACGAGACTGTTTCGTATAAAGCAAGGGTGGTGCTTCAATAATTCGGTCTTAACAAACACGACCGTTTCGTAAATATAAATGCAGGGAAGTGTTAAGATATTTAATTCCTTGGATAAAGGTTTACAAGAGTTTCGTGGGAGAGATTTACAAATTATCCGAACTATCCTCTTCTGAATTCTGAAAGTTTGAATACTCTGACCGGAATTACCCCAGAAGGTAATACCATAACGTAAATGGGAGTA
>NNCF01126069.1:574679-630861 GCA_002313205.1 Laupala kohalensis
ATTCGTTAGAGAATATGTAGGATTTATGTAAGAATATATGCGAGAAAGAACAACTAAAATAAAGACGAAAAACACTAATAACACCGGTTTGAACGAAGCGCCAAGAAAGGTGCGCTCTGCGAGTTTCACAACACAGACGGAAGGTTTTGAAATAATATTATACGAACTAGGAAAGTGTGAATGCACCTGGCAAATCTAGTGACGCGAAACAATTAGAAAAGATCAGATTGGCGGAATACATTGTGCGTGAAGTGAAGAAGGAGTGGAGGTTAGCGCCAAGAAGGGAACATCGCGGGATGAATCGATCTCATTTGTTCGGGGTTGCTTGGAGTAGACGATTGCCTAGCTAAATTGATACGAGTGATTCTTTATCACGCAGACCATCAGCGGGTAGAGTCACGTTATAATCGTACGCAGATTTATTGGACGATAGCGAGCCGATCTGAATTTATAGCACAGAATCAGATTATTGATTTGTAAATTCAGTAATTTTTATTAGGCGTGAAGACGCAAGTTCCGGACATATCATTTTATGATATTTTGTCGCGATCGAGGTCATAAATGGAACGGCCGGATACAACGCAAGTAATACGTGATAATATTTGATTAAGGGCTCCAAGTGAAGCCAGCAACGTATTATAAAAGTCGTCTTACGAATCCGGAAACATTTGCACGCCGGCGGTTGAGAAAATCTGTCGCGAAAGCTGATCGAACGAGGGGAGCACGTGAAAGAAAATCGTGGTAGAGCGAGCGTGAGCCAAGGTCACTGGACGAATTCTGAAGCAGCTGTTGGAGTCTACATTGATGGGGAGAGGGGTTTCGAGCCGTGGTGATTGAACACGATTTGGAAGAAAATACGCTGGTTGTGAGTATACGTCTCTGTGAGACGAACATTATAAGAAGTGATTTCGTGGACTAGGGACTCATATTTAATTTTGTAATTCGATGTTAACTAGTATCTTGCGAAAGAGAACGTTGCATTGGAGTTGAATTTATCGCATTCACTGTAAAAAAAATTGGGGTTTGTTTAAAGAAGAAAGAAGAGAAGAAAAGACGTTTAAGAAAAGGAACTGTTAATTAAATATCAGAAGGGAAAACGTATCTATTGCTCATTTCGTGCTTGTTTTAATATTGTTTTTCAAAAATTGATTGTATAAATTTGAATTGTAAATGCGCGAATCAAGAGAATGAGCTCAATGTAACATTGCGCAATCAGTTGCGAAGAATTTATATTTGTATTTTGGACTTTGGGGCAAAAGAATTTTGTATTTATTGTAAATGTTATATGTATTGTTTTTTTCTTACTATTGTCTGAATAAATTGTGGTAATCGCATCAGAAGTACCGAATCCTTATTTTATATAGTTATCTTAATACACCACAGAAAGGGTGCATTAGAATACACACACACACACATATATATATATATATATATATATGCGTAACGCGAAATTGTGTCTATTTGGTTGCTACCTGATCACGACTAAACTGATTGTGATGAAATTTTTCAAGAAGATAGTTTAGATGTCCAGGTAGAACATTAGCTAACATTTTTTTTTGTGAGACAAGAAAGATGGAAATGGTTTTCGGCGATACATTATGATAAAATCGAAAAAAGGAGAGTTATATTTGCTTACGCTGCCTTAAAAGTTAGAGATAGGTGACAATATTGTATGGCATGTTGTTTGCCTCAAAGAGTTCTATAAAGTCCGCTACAGCATATACCTATCTACCCAAATCATCGAAAAAACGTTATTAAAAATAAGAGTTAAAATACTTCAATTTACGAGAATAATTTAATAAGAAAAATATCGATTATCATCAAAATTAATCGATTCTTTGCTTTGCGATTTTAACAAAATTTCGACGAATAGTTTAGATTTTAAACGAATTTTAATGAAATGGTGCAGCGGCGTATTGCTTCAGAAGCGAAAATCCACCTGCGCGGCTGGTGTACTGTATACAGTCATGTTTTGTATTAAATTTGTATTATAATGAAATTAAAAAATTAGAATGCTGTTTATGTTTTATTAATTATAAATTAAAAAACATCAAGTAATAGTATTTTGATCTTACAATATAGAATGATTTTATTTTTTCCTGAGTAATAGAAGATTAGTCTAGGAAAAATCCCGGGCAACGCCGGGGAATCAGCTTGTGTTCACAAATTCTCTGATAGAGCACTTTCTAATCTGCTACTTAAGAAAAATGAACTTTCCTATTTTCCAGATAATTTTCTGACAAAATAGTTTTGTTATTAATGTCACGTTTTTTATTATGCTGGTTTCTTTTATCATACGTTTTACTCATATAAGTAATAATATATCATCAACGGTTTCCAATGACTCATCATATTTATAGATGGTTTTTTTCGATTCTTTATCTGTGTACGTGTGTGTGAATTGTTCTCACACAATATGAGTGATATTAGTATCTACCCGACATATTCTTCCTGTACATGTACAACCAGTCACGTTTTCCCCTACTATTGAGACTTTGAAGTTGGTTATGAAACGTTTTTACCAGATTTCACATCACACAAACAATCAATTTATAACATTAAGAAATTGATAATTAAATGTGAGTCAAATATGAATTTAGATGTGGTTCTCCAATCAGAAACAGCATAAATGACCTCCATTTCAATTAAAACTTTTCAAACTCTTTATATTCTTGTATTTTGTGAGTAATACTGATGAACACAAAAAAATCAAGATACGTTAAGTATATAATAATTTTGGGGGACAAAGAACAATATTTATGATATTTTTGGGGAATAAAATCATATCATCAAAACTCACATTAAAGAAATCTCTTGAATATAAAATATGCAGCATCTCATCTATTGAAAATACTTCTTAAAGAAAACACAATTATTGCCAAAATGTGTCTTTCCCTAATCTTAAGACAAGCTACAACAGCAACGAAATCAAAGTAATCAAATGCCAGGAGTTACTTGATAACCATTCACATAATTTTATTAGGGAAAATGAACTTTCCAGTTCATAAAAATGAAATTTATTTCATTTGCCAAATTTTAATGAGTAAATTGCTTTACAAACAAAAAAACAATCATTTGAAAAGCTTTATTATTGTAGCACAATTACGTGAATGAAAATCAATGCACATTGGTGAAATTCACAACAGGAATACGACATGGAAATGTTTATTTGCGCCAATAAAATACACATCAACAGGTGATTTAAGTTTCATTTTTTAAAAATTCCTAACATTGTGAGCAAGGAATTCGTTACCAAATGAATTTTCGGTTGTTTTTTTCGTTCAGTGGTTTCAGTCAAGTAAGTTTTCGTCTCATTCTATTTTCAGTCCACGAGTTCATTAATTGCCGACCAGTATTTCGGGTGGATGGACTTGCTGCGCGTACTTTCAAGCACGTGGGAAAAGGATTCAAAAACAGGAGTGTTTGGAATACGCTATTCAAATAAACGAAACCGGAAGGTTATGTTCGGCGAAGTGTAGTGTGGCTTCGCAACCGGGCTGCATCTCGCGCGTCATTGGCCACACGTTCTCGCCTTTAACGTGTGCCTTCTCCGGCCAATGACGTCACGGGAGAAGTGACGGGTAATGTCATTCGGGAATTAATGTGTTGTCGGGAGTCGTGTTACACGGAATGTGAGCGCGCCAGAGAAGGCCGTTTCGAAATGGGGAGAGTGAGGAGAGTTGTTTTAGGGTAGACGAATAGAAAAGAACGTATGTTGGTCAAGAACCAGACACGTAAATAGGGCGGGTATCGTTCCCCTAACGTTTTGCATAAATTGTAATAAAAGTACTTTATCTGTATAAAATATTGTTAATTTACAATAAATCGACACATAAATGAAACAATTGAACAAAAAACTATTTTAAGAACAATTAACATGTTTCGCTTTTTTCAATAAGAGTGCATGTGGGCACTCTCCAAAATAAATTTCTGGCTATGAGTCCGTCAAGAACTATATTGATGCAAAGAATATAACTACACAACTCTAAAATAGTACATGATATTACGAGTATTATTACGAGGGTCAACAAAATACTTTTCTTTAAAATAATGTGAAGCTTTGCAATGATTTGCTTAGAAAACACATCATAATGGAACAAAAAGATCAATTATTAGCATTGAAACCTTGACCTTTAACATGTCTAACATTCAAAAAATAAACTTTCGTAAGGTTAGAGTACAATTTACAACGTGTTTTTCTAAACGCGAAGATCGTACTGAAAGAGGTGAGTGAAACAATTCCAATTTAATTTCTTTTTCCAGACACATGTTACAGTTAATTAACAACATTCGATGAATGTTGTTTTCTCGTAGTGATTTATGTTATCAAATTTTACTGGTAAAGCAATGCAACTTGTGATACCTGCGATAAATTTGTTTCCTTTAACTATGACACCTTTCTTTCTCTTTTCAATAGAAAGAAGAGGAAGAATGGAACAAACAACAGGATAGCGAGAAAAATAGTTAATTCTTTCACATGGAAGAAAAAATACTCTGTATTGGTACTGACCAAATTGATAGAATGCATGGTATGGTTAACTTTTACAATAATTAAAAAATTATATAAACACTCCCAAAAACCATAATTTTGAGACAAAAAAGTGAAAATTTCCAATCATATAGATCTCCTCATGTGTAGAACTAAATATATATATTTTTAAAATTAAAATGAGTTCAAAATAAACCTCATTCGAAAAGCAACTCGCCTAATTGATTGGATGCTGAGTAATCAAATATTTACGCTCCCATCGTTCGACTCCCCTGTTCAAACTACGATCGATCTGATTGATGAGAGCCTAATTGGATCTCTCAAACAATTGCACACTATCGAACCAATTTCACGAGAACGTAATAGATGGAAACGAATTTCTGTCTACCCAGATTCTTTCCATGAAACAGTTTGTGAAAACCAATATTACGTTATTCCGCTGTTTCCTTGTTCCATACGAAGATCCTCGTGGTAGATTTGTTTAAATCTTCTAATGACAAAAGTAACATATTTAAATCGAACTGATTTTCCCGGCTTTGCTAGGATTGTTGTCACACAAAGGTAAAACAGAACTTTTCGTAATAAATGTGTAAACAAGTCTTTAAATAAAATAATGATATATTTGAATATTAATTAACTGTTTTCATTGTTTTATTGCGTACCAATTTTATATTTTTAATTTAAATGTAATTCGTGCAATATTTTGGTATATCTCTTATTGTATTTAAAAAACATGGAGTTTTCACCATGAATAACATTCACGACGAGTGTGTTGTAAAAATAAAAAGCAAATTACAAAATCTTCTCCTGTCATTCAAATATAGAAACATATACAAAATTAAGAAATGATTTATCAGACTTAAACTTCGCCTATAATTTAGGGTGAATTATTTTGATTTACATAAAAAAACACTCTTGACTCTGTTACCCTTTTAGCTTTCAAAGTCATCGGTAACAAATATTCAAACGAATTCTTACATTTGCATAGTTTAGAAACATTTTTACCCTGAGAGCAGTTAAGTACTCTACCCTCTGAGTCAGAATGACTCGATCAGTGTTATTTATAATAAAAATAGCATAAAACGGAATACATTTTGATAAATCAAATATAATATAAATGAAATATTGCCTCGATAAATGGTGTATTGAACTGACAATGTATGTATGAGTAAAAATGTAAAAGTGACTCAAATCACTCATCTAAATGGAACTGCTTTAAATTTTAGAACTTCAATTTTCACGTTAAAAAAAAGGTTCATTAATCTTATAAAAATGAAACTATTTACGTTGCTAAGTCAGCGGAGCAATTTCTGTTAATTGTGTAAGGTAATAACACATTGAAACTATTAACTTTCATTGAGCACTGTAAACCTAACTACCTGAATAAGATGTTCTCTCTCTTTATTTCATAAGTATTTTGTGCCTTAAATGTAGCAGCAAACTTCTTTAATCTATTGTATTAAAATGGATATGCTGTAAGCATTTTGTAACGTGAATAAGCGGTTTACATAATTTCCTTGACATTAACGTTTTTCAATTCTTCAAAGTGATGAAGGAGCTATCTAGTAGACGAAAGGATTAAGAAGGCGAAAGAGAAGAAAAACATGGGATTGAAGTGTGGGGCGGAATCGCTGGTTGCTCTGCTGCGATTGGAAGAGGCTATTTCGAGTTTGCTGATGAGATTCCGCGTAAGCCCTGGAGGGGGTGTACGAGAAGGGGGAGAAATGTCTTTGGCTGAGAGATGTTACGTGGACACTAATGACACATACATTCATCCTACTACTTTCATCATTTTCGACTCAACAAAAATATGTTCGATGGAGAGTCCATGTAACACGTAGACCCGAACTAATCTACAAATTTTTTTTATTCAATTACAATATATTCAATTATCATAAATGTAACAACTTTACAATAAGTCAAGTAACATGTCTGTGTTAAAATAACTTATGTGTAAATTAATTTTTTTCATTTTAAATTGTTAGTGTTAGTAGTAGTTTTATTACTAACATCTCTCAATTAAGATTCACCTCCTGTTCCTACTCACATGTTTTTTTGTGTTTTGCATGATATCTGCACACAACACATGGTCCGTCTATTTTTATCTTAAAGACCATTTTAATTTTACTTAATTGTAGAATGCTACTCAAGTTGAACTTTCTGTAGGAAGCTTACACTTCTTTTGCAGTTATATGTTTTATTACATTTTTCAGCATCGTTGATTTGTCCTTCAATGTAGTGTGATCATCTCATATTAATGTGTTTCTATGTGCGTCTCCCAAATTTATTTGTAGAAATATAAAAGCTTTTTATGTCTTTAAATTAAAGAATAAAAAAGCTAAATCGAAAAAGTTTTATGCATTAAAGAATTCAGAAAGAGACACATTTTTTTCCTTATTTATAGTTATGATTCGTGTTTATTATAAAACTGCACAAAGAACTAAATATTATAATTATATTATTTTACATGGATATCAATGGAACAAATGTATTTACTATATTTCCCTTTAAATTTCACAATTATTAAGTTTAAGAATTTTGTATCTGTAATTATTGAAGTATAGTTTTTTGTGCCAATATTTACAAACCAACAGTTAGAAATTTAACAAAATTTGTTTCTTTTGTAATGTTATGAGTTAAAATACCAAACTTATGTGCGAAAAAAATTATACTGAGTATATTTACTCAAACACAGTCCAGTTGAAATATATTCGCAAATTGAGTTATTTATACAACTCCATAGCGTTGGAACTCAACCTTTCTCAGTCGCGATTTCAGTCAAATTATCTATCTTCTAATTAAACTTGTTCAATTTACTGAATTTAATTGCAACTTTTGTATCAAACTCTACATGTTCATTTTATGAACTCTTTAAAAAGCAGAAATAATCCATTGAAATGAGTGAGAGTTCCCGAAGCCTGTGAACTTTCATCGTAAAATAATTACAATTTACCTCAGCAAAAAACATTGCTCCAAAGTCGATTAGACCAAAGTATCCAAGTTAAATCACTCTAGCGGAAGTACGGTCACCTCGGAAACACCAGCCACTTGTCGCATGGTCCTACCCCTCCTGTTCTATGAAAAAACAATTTTTTTTTATTTTCTTCGCTCCACCTAACTTGCCACTACCGTCCTAGAGCCTTCTCATCCCTTTTACTTCTCTCTACCATTTCCAATTAACATCAACACAGCTTCCGTCGTCCCCTCTCCACAATAACCACAACACTCTACCACTTCCGTAACCGCCGCCAACCCCTCAGTTCTTCGCTTCATTCTCACCAACCCCTCCACTAAACAGGACCACTACATCCCCCCCACCTACCACTCAACAATCAACACACCATCTCCACCTCTCACCACCGTCACCAACATCGCGGTGACGTGGGCAACGTGTCTAGTCAATGGACCTGTGAGCGTATCTCGCCTGCAAATCAATGCCCGGGTTGCTATGGAAACCATTGGTTGCTAAGGATGTTATTCAAGGACGCTGGGAGTCGGTGCTCCGTCGCTAGCTCTCGCTTCCCTGGAAGAACCGAACCGGCTCCTTTTCCGCAAGGGGCGAGCGAAGTGGAAGAGAAAGAGGAGGAGAGTGTCTGACTGTGGCGACGATGAAGGAGGGAGAGAGGAGTAGGTGGCGGGGAAGGAGGACAGAGACGGAGAACTCCACTTCCATTAGGAAGAGACTCCCGTTCAGAAGTGGGGTAGTAGAGCGAGCTCGCTTCTGTATACAGCGGGGCCACGCAATTCCGGATGTGTTCGGACAGTGGTGTGAAATAGTTATTACACCGTAGGGCTATTATTTCAGATAAATAGATAAAGAAATTTCATGCAACATAAAAAAATTGCAAACAAACTTTGATCTTAGTTTTCATTAATTTCCTACACAATTTCCAAAAGATATATACATAGAAATAAGATATTTCTTCGTAGATTTGTAATGCTTTCAATTTTTTCTTAGATTAAAGGTATTACAAACCTACTAATAAAAGCTGTTTTGATTTTGATTTTTAAATATACACTAAAGAATATTTTTTCTTAGTGTGTTTTTAGAGTTTTCATTTCAATGAAGATTATTACAGATATTAATTGTTTTTGTCAGGTCTCGCTATTTATTACTACTTATATCTGAGGTGTAATTTATTCTTGTCAGATTTACTTAATAATATCCATAAACATTCTTATAATATAACAAATAAAAAATACAAATTGCTACAGTCTAAGCTGTGGATGGAATTATCGAAAAAAATAAAGGAATGCGACCCATCAATTGAATATAGAGAAAAATATATAAATTATGACTTACTATCTTATTTGGACGATCACAATAAATTTTTGTGTTTATTTAATACAAAACGCTTCAATTCGAGATTAGAGTCGTCGTCAGGCGTAAAAAAATAATAAGAAAATTTAACGTGGCAACATAATGTTGAACATGATTATTAACTCAAAGTACGCTAACAAAAACAGAAATCATACAAACATTATACAAAATTGTATAGTAAATTCTCGTTAGTTTTCTGTGCCAGTGCGTAAATTCAAACATCCATATATGTTTGTTAAAAATATCATTTCAGATATGCAACTTCTGTAATAATTAAATACATCGTCTAATATTAAAGTGTTATCCCAACCATTCAATTTATACATATAAACATGTATTTGCTTGGATTTGTATTGGAAACAGGTATTTGAAGAACAATGTAATGAATACTTGGGATGCAGTAATACCATAACTATAACCAAACTTAAGAGGTAATGGTGCAGATGTGTTTGTGTGAGAATCACCTGACGTATCACCAAAACTCCACGAAACAATCCTGAGCATGAAGGTTTTTGGTGCGTTGTGAACACTACCGGAGTAATTAAACCCTATTCTTTAAACCCCAATAATAAGTTCAGACATCTCAGTTATGTTGCAAAATTATGTTTACAACAACTGTCTTGTTGCAACAGTTGAATCACGACTAAAAATCCTAATAGCTTGGCATCTTACAAAATAGCGTCCAACTGCATTGGATCCTGACATAAAGAGCCTCGAGCACACATTTCCAGGCCAATGAATTGGAGTTTGTGAACCACTGAGTAGTCCTTCACAATCCCCTGATTTGACTCCTCGTTATTTCTGGTCATAAGGCATGGTAAAGCAGCGCTTATATAGAAGTTCTCATCATGGCTTGAAGAACCGGATACTGGATGTTGTACCATCCATTTCCCGACAAAATGAGTGTATGAGCTTTAAATATAGATGTTTATGTGTTGAACATGATGGCAAACAGGTGAGACCAACAATGTAAATCGATTAGCACACTATATGTGTTTTAAGTTAATAAATGTTTTCTACTATTTGAGCTTTAGAAAACATTTGGTGTCTTCGTAATCAGAAGATAGTAAAAAATATTGAAAAAGGTCTTAGTAATTCCACAAATTTTGATGATTTTCAAGAGAACTTCATGGGGATAGTTGTCTTGAAATAAAACTTAGTGTCACCACTTCTTTGTTTTGAAGTATTTGACATGGAATACCAAGAAGCTTTCACATTTCACATTTCAATCTGTCCAAATGTCATTAAAGATAAAAATGGTGAGGATGAAAGAAAAATATGCTCCACGAGAGATAGAAAGGAATACGCATTCAAGTGAATAGTTGAAGAGGGGATGATGTTAAGAGACGAAATGTTGCCTAAAGAGAATAGAAAAATGGTTGTGGAGAAATATATTAGGTTAGATTTGCGACGCAAATGCAACGTCGCCTTTCTTACTAAAGCTAGGTGTTGATGGCAATACTAGAACGTTTCAATTTCATATTTCCATGAAATATAANGCCTTTCTTATTAAAGCTAGGTGTTGATGGCAATACTAGAACGTTTCAATTTCATATTTCCATGAAATATAATTTACATTTATCTTAGAACTTTCATACATGAGAACACATAAGATATTTTAAATTGGCGAAGCAGAAAAAAGTAAACACCTACCTAGAAAAAATACGAGTAATACAATCCATATAAAATTTTAAATAAATTAGCTTCAAAGAGTATTATGAAGAAGATTTGAGTTTAATGTGTAGTGTAGAATTTTTGAGTTTAATTATTCTACCTTCATTTTGTATTTGAAAATAAATTTCACTTCTGTAAACTTTATTTCATCTGAATCTTTACAGATGTCACTCGGTCTCCATTCTTTTCCCTACTGTGTAGATTCGTAAAAGTTTTCTTACGTTGCGAGCCACACAGTTCTTCTTCTACACTTCACGCCCGGAAAATTCCTTCTCGTTGAACCTCACTCCGGGAATATTGTGAGTCTGGTAGATAATGAGTGCAGTACGAAAATAAAAGTCAGTTAACTTTGGATAATTTTTATTGAACTTTCAGTACCTTTGGCGGAGATTCATAGTAAAACTTTCTTGAAACGAACCTCCGATAACAAACTTTACTGGGGAAATTTTAAAAACTAGATTAGTGGCCAAATTGTTCCGTAGCTTTTAAATTGCATTCTTCCTGCTTGTATGTCTTCAATTTCTAAACTCATTAAGTATTCCTGTTAATTCTTTCACAATGGAATTGTCATGTGTGAATGAGATAGTTTCGTGATTAGTGAAGAATTGAGGAAAGTTGTATATATAATATAAATATAAATTTATTGTCAAAAAACAGTACAAACTGCGTATGACCACGTGGAGGAAAAAAAACTAATTTACTCTCCGGAAGCAAGCAAGGGACCATCCCATCAATTCCGATCAAGGGCCCTAAGGCAGAGGCGGATTCAAAAAATTCAGCAAAAATTCCTAGATAAGATAAAAAGTTAGCTGCGAGTTATAATACTAATAGAATGTCAATATGTTTGTAATTTTAAGCAAAAATTACATGTAAGTTATTATCGAACTATAGATTATTCTGAGTATAGTGCTTAAAAATCAAAAGAATTGAAATAACACTAAATTCACGATATATGATATTTAGGTTTCCAGTGGCAAGATTCTCATTTGTCTAAACTTAGAAATACTAAAACTTACAATCAGAAAACTTGAAATATAATAAAAGTTACCGAAAAATTACTTCATTGTGCCAAAGCAGTTTACAGCAATATGCCACATCGGCAAAAAGCGGAAACCGGTTTGCTACAATAAAATAATTCTTACTTTGTCAAAACACAATAGTGCAAAACCGCTTTCGCACAAAAATATATTTCGGTTCTGACAAAAAAAATTTTAAGGTAAGTAAACCGAATATACTACCACCACCTAATTGTAAAAAAAAATTAACCTCATATTTTGAAAATGACTGAATAGAGTTCAATTCCTGTTTTTACTAACTCATGTTAAATGGTCTGTCGCATGAGCAAGATAAGCATTCACATGGAAACGAATGATCTGTTGCATTGATACGGTCAGCTCTAACCTCATTCGAGTCTCCTGATTCCAAATCTAAAGCTTTTCCTTCCAAGTTCTAGGTTTTCTTCTAGCAATTCAACATTGCAACTTGTTTTTCCTATTTGGAATATTAAAAATATAATTGAAATATCTCATAATTTTCATGTATATAAAAAATGAATAAATGCGCCCCAATTCGTACAGTTTAAGAAACGAACAAATAAAAAGAAGTGTTCGAAGCATAAAGTATACATTTGTTTCTCTAATACAACAGGAATATAAATATAACACAAACAAAACAAATGTTGTAACAAAAATATAACACAAACAAAACAAATTTTCCAATGTCCACATGTGTCAGGCAAGAAATTTTAAGTTTTTGAAGTTTGGGGCAATTTTGTTTTATACCCCAACAGAAATCTGACAAAAATCCGTGATAATGTATTTCGGAAAATTAATTTTNTCTCTTCATATCCCTATGGAATTGCTCTCCCGGTTTATCGCTTACATTCTCAATTTTTTTAGAAGTGATAGAATTAACCAGAAAACATTTTATACTGATGTTGTTTTCAATGTAAATAAGTTGGTGTAAATAAAAATTCAATGTTTAAATGTAAATACGATCCTCCCAATTCTCATCTTGTATATTAAAATGGAAATATTTTAAATGGTTAGGCGGAACAGCGGTCCTAAGGTCTGAGTCTCGCCTGATTAAAAGTACATTATGAAAAAAAAATGGATCAAATTTTTACCAATAAAAATTCAATGCATTTGGGTATTTTTCAAATAACAATCGCNGAAAATTAATTTTGAAGAAAAATAGCATTTTCCGTTTTTGAACTCAAAAATGGTCTTTGTTTGACAAAATAATATAATAATATAATATTGTTCAAAACAATAGAATGTAGAACTTTCCAAATAAAACACTATAATTTTTAAGGGAGTCCTTTTTAAACATTTTGCAATTGTTGTTCAAATAGACTTGATTTATGTCAAAACAGACTTGGTAAAACTCAATGGTAAAAAAAATGGAATCAATGGGCATAAACCTCATTTTCCGACGTAATTAACTAGAAAAAAAAGGTTTTCGTTGAAGTTCGCGATGGTCGACTTTTTATTTGGCCGATTATACAAAGAATGATCCATATGCTTATTGACGTAAGTGACAAAGTAAAACTTTATCTGATAATTTCTGATTAAGAAGTAGTGTGTAACTATTGATTCGACTCACGGGTGGTTTCTTGCAATAAAAATACAATATTTAAAACGTGTTTTATGTATCAGAGATCTATAATGATGTTTGAAACAAACATCGACTTATTACACCAAAGAAATTCTGTCATAGCACTTTTAAAATATTGCGTATCAGAGTTCTGAATGATCGAAAGTTTAGCTCCATCATTCAGATCACCTCGCACTCGGACGTAGAAGTAATCTCTCAGTAACCGTTCATCGTCTATTAATTATCTGCATCTTCCCTAGACTCTCCCCCCACCCCCCGAGTTTTTCGTAAATGGACTAAATATTTGGGTAACGTCTAGAACTCCTCTCGTCATGGGTATTGCAATCTCTCAACGTGGCCGTACTTGTAAAATGCTCAACTTCCCTGCTTTCACAACTCCTCCCTTAAATCAACAGTTTCCAAACACAAATTTGTAAACGGCAGGTTTACACTTTCCATTTCTGAGGTATGTGCGGTCATCGACTAAGCTTTGCATTTAATTTGCTATTTGTCTTCAGTCTTGGAAAACCAACCCTTAAATTATATAATATATATTAATAATTATATATAAATAATAATTTTATTTCCAGCATCACATTTACAAAAGAAAATACAGTTTAAACATCTCGGAATGCTGACCAAGATCCAGTTGTAGGTCAGTTACACACATAAAATATAACTGTATGGCAAACAAATGGGTCTATTTCATCAGTAAATTTCTCTGCAGTCAACATGTTGCTATCTGTGGCGTCGGCATGGAAATTTACTTCAACCTATTAAACTAATTATTATAACCATAATTTCTTACACTATAAATACTGAGTAACCAACACATTTAAATGAATATACTATACACTGATAAATAGTAAGTAATCAAAACATTTAAATGAATTATTATTACAGTTGGTATTATTACAATTATTACAGTATTGTTATATAAATTTATATTATTATAGTTGGTATATCATGCTAACTCCATTTTTAGTGACCTAACTCTAAAGATTGTGAGATTGAATTCCATTTCAGGTGTGAATATTCGACTGCACAAGTTCATCGTGTTCACAAACTAACATAATTCTGGAATTCATAATATTGACTCATTGTGCTTCGCAATATTAGTTTTTCTCTAACTTTAATGTTTATTTAAGCATATCAAAAAGTTTGGAACGGTATCTTGAAAAATAAAAAAAATGTTGAAAGCTCTGAGAGCTATATTTTTACCAAGTTATAATTTTTCTACTCGCCACTTTAAAAACCATAAAAGAGATATGCTAAGAAAACTTTTGCAACTTTAAAGACATCTTTTAGAAATTCCGTGAACACTTCGAGTTAAAGAACAGAAAGATTTATATAGAATGGAAGGCGTGCTGTGAGACGACTTGTGTCTGAGACCCACAGAATGAAATGAAGCCGGCAAATAGCGTGACCAGAAAAGTCAACAAGATTCCCAACACAATTTAATACCACTTCTAGACTGGAAACATAAAATACTTCTCCAGTGCATTCTCAAGAATTTGTAATGAAAAGAAACATACCATCAGAATAAAGGATGTTCGACAAATCCTGCCCAGATTTCCAAGATCCTGTTCTTTTCGAAACTGCGAATGTCGTATGAAGTAATCATATTCCCTCCGACATACGAGCATATATGTTTTGTTTCAATGATACCAGTAGTTGGTGCAAATGAACGTAAAGATTTCGTAAAAGTTCACCGGTAAATATCATTTCATTCATTTATTTAGCCATAAATAAACGGGTAGAAATGTGATTTACTGTAATGCAAATTTTATTGAAAATTAAAAATAATAGGGAGAATTATTATAAATAATCCACGTAAGTTTATGTACAGCCGAACATACGTAATGTGTTAAACCTAGATATTATATTCCTGAAGAGTAAAGGTGTTTTATGAGTCTCGTGTGATATATTACAGTATCTTGCTCTGTTAATATTTCAATTGTTAATGAGGGACTTAAGTTACTATTTAGCAGTGCAGGATATTCTATAGTGGTAGAATCCTATGTTATTCGATGAACTCTTACAACAGATGACAGATAGTGTCGTCATTTCTTAATTGTCGCCTTTGCTGTTTAGCGGTAGGTCAGAGAGACATTATTGTGCAAGAAGCTCTACCTATATTTTCTATCGTATATTTTCGTGGTAAAATGACGAAATCTGTTGAACACCTCGCGACTTGGTGTGTCATCGCCTTACCTACATAATGATATACGTATGAGAAATCACATGAGTAGAAGCTCATAATTTTTTGACAATACATTACAAGACTTAACATATATTTATATTAGTATATTTCAACTTTGAGTTACATGCCACGAAAAGAAAAGTACAGCTCTCACGCAAACAAAATCTTTAGATATTGTTTCCGACATTTTTAAGTAGATTTTTCTCAAAGTTTGCGGTTTAATATTATTTCCATGTTCCTGTCATTAATTGTATTCTCGTTACCTTGGAGACGACTTAACAGATTATTTGAAATTTGGCACTAAATTTTTTTCCAGGTTATTCTTTGTGTACTTCTCCGGTTTTCCTTCGGGTAGTGGCGGATTTTCCATGGATGGGAATATCACGTATACTTTCGTTTTATTAATCTCGAATTTTTACAGCATATAATATCTAGAATTCATTTTGTAATAATAAATGGATAACAGTACGTATTTATTAAATAATTTCTTTTATACGCCACTGCCCTGGGGCCCTTGATTGGAATTGAGGGGATGTTCCATTCGTTTCCGGATAGTAACTTGGTTCATTATCCCCCACGTGGTCATACTCAGTTTGCAACTGCGTTTTTGACATTACAGTTTATTAATACATTTCCAGTGATACGAAAAAGCGGTAGTAACAAAAACTCAGAGTTCCAATCTAGAAAAAGTCTGTTTTTCAAGAAAACGTAAAACAGAAAACATGTAGGGTCTCAAACTTTTAAAGTGATGATCAAACTTCAGTGAAAGTTATTATAGTTTGATCTTCAGCTCTTATGAGTGCGTTTGGTCAGTATTACCATCTTATGCTCTGTTTCTGTTCATATTGGGATCATGAAAACTCCATTTTATGATATTTTTTGAAAAATAATCTAAACTTTTCATTATTTTTACACTTTTTGAATTCACTTTTACACAGTGATTAAATTGTAAGAAATGTACGTTCATCAATTTTCTCTTTTTTCTAATTAGCGTTATGAATTTTTGCGTGAAAACTCTGCTTGAAGAAGCTCTAGATTGCTGAAACGTGTTTTCTCTTAACTCTCTTTCTGATTATTACAATTTTACAAGCTATTTTTGATATAAAAGGAATTGAAAAACCTTTCGCAACGGTAAATTTTCAGATATTTAGTTTAACTTGGAATTTATTTTTGTAGCGTTGGAATTTTGGTGGTGTTCTGTAGTGCATTTTTTTAAAACTTTCGTTCACAATTTTTTATTTGTCGATCTTACTTAGTAAAACGAATTCTCATTATCTCAACATTGATCTCATGTGCTTCTTTGGGTAGTTATGACTTGGCCTAATTTCTCACCTTATCTTCGATCTACCTCATAGTTTTGTTTACCTCACTAATCTTACTTTCTTACATTTGTGGCAGGAATAAAATAAATCATGAGATTTGAATAAAAGTACTCGTTTTGCGACTAGTAGTCAAGATAATTCATTGAATTTCGATTTGTCATTCCTTTGTCTTTCGAACCTTCTTTTGTCGAAATCCAGGAACGATTCTGTATAAACCGAACGATAATATATTTTAATAAACCGAACGATATTTTCTGTATAAAACCGAACGATATTTTCTGTATAAAACGAACGATGATAGAACTATCTAATACGACTGCATAATAGATATACTGCACATACATTCGGAATACTCGAAATGAAAACAAATAATATCAGATTATAGAAAACAATTGTAGACTTATAGTACAATCGAAAATCACTAAATCGAAAGTAGATTTTCGTGAATGAAACAAAATAAATTAGATTCCCAAGAAGAAAGAAACATCCACACTGTGGGAAAGCAAGTTCATACTACAAGAGGGGTATGATGTTTGTAGTGAAAGGGAGGTCGACAAAATAAATGGCAGGGTAATTGAGATTTGAAAAGTGTATACAAAATTTTCATTAATATTAAAATTTACTGAAGAGGATGACTACTACTTCACTTTAACTTTAGCCTTACGTTTCTCCATTTCACACATATATGTAATCGGTTATTATCGTATTCACGTAAATAAAATGATTATTAGATAATTGTTTTTCCGGTGTGGATTGTAAAATCAGTGACAAATGCAAACTATTGCTTACGCCATCATTACATTTCTATTTGTTACTATCTCTCTAAACAATACGAAACCTCCCAAAGAAAAGTCGGGGGATAAAGAGTAAATTAGTTCTCATAAGATTTTTTTCTTGAAACATGCAACGTGTAAATGGGTGTCAATCTCATCTTCAAGTTGAAGAAAAAACACGAGCGTGAAATGTGTGGGTAAGCTCCGTAAATTATCAAGAACAATCAACAAAATGTGGAAAATAATGCGTTGGCCTCTGCATAAAAAGTTTTATTGAGAAAATATCTTGGACAAGGTGTCGAAGCGTGTTATTAAATATGGGAAACAAATCATCAGAACCTTCCTTCAGAATTAATTTCACGACAGAAAGCCTAAAAGCTCTAAAGGTTTATCGAGTGATAAACTATTGATAATAAAACGATCATACTCCAAATCTTCTTTGTCCAGAGAAGTAGAACATCAATTCCGTTTCCTACCAGAAGGACACCAGAAAAGGCAGTTAGTGTGGAAACCCCGAGTAATGCAATTCCTAAGCGCTACTTCGAATTCTCCGTCTCCAGAACCTCGTGTATCATCGCAACATCGGCTGCTGCAGCGGAATGCAGTGATAGGCAACGGCGGTCAGCGGCCGACACTGATGGACGATCGCGGTCACAGTCAGTGCCATCACGGAGGCTTCAACGAAGGGTAACGGGTTGCGGTTGGCATCATGAGCAGGCATGCCAGCAGGGGGAGTTGCATTGGCAACGCTGCTACGAGACACGGAGAGAATAGTCCATGGAAATCCACACGGTTCACCATCTTGAGAGGTGGCAGGTTGAAGTATGTGTCTCCCTTAGAGGTAGATATTTGAAAGAAAATAGTCTAATTCGAAGGTTTATAAATTTCACATACTTCACCCAACCGTAAAATAATACCAAGCGCTTATGTTCACTTTTTTCTGTATATTAACACATCTCAAATATTGGTTGGTATGAGGATTCCACTAATAATTTCAATGAATTTCTTAGTTCATGAAAAATGAGAAACACTTGACCCCCCAAAAAATAAAAGTTGATTCTCACATTAAAGTAAACTATAGCGCTCTTGTTGCACAAATAGAAAGCACCAAAACATTGATGAATGTTGCAAAACATTGATAAGATAGTGGGTACTTTTTAAAACAAGTCTTCTGTTGTAAATAAAAAATGTAATATTTTAAAATCATAAACGACATCACTCCTTTAGTAATTAGAAATTAGTAGTTCTTATAGCAATTTTTCGTTGCGCACTCATAATGACGAAAACATCAGTACCTTACAGTTTTACGTTACCTTACAGTCATTGAAATTTTATGAAACTTATATTTTAAAAAAATAATACAGTTGTGCAAAAAGAACAATTTTACTTAAATAAAATGATAGACGCTTTTCACAATTGCCGGTACTTATTTTGGTTAGAAAGTGGTTGTAAAGATTAGGAAATAGTTGAAATAAAATTACAATATGGACAGATTAGAATTTCATTTTATTAAGATCAAATCTTCAGTACCTTTCCTTATTCATTATAAATTGGTTGAGGACCAGTACACAAAACTTATACATTAATTTGTTTCGTAGAAAATGTTTCTTATTCTTACAATCCAACTCATCCAATGGATTCATTATATGGTGGCACCTTGAAGTGCAAAGTGGACGAACATGTAGCAGAAGAATCAAAATGTTTACGCAGTCGAGCAATAAGGAGTTGGAAATAAGACCCACAACTTGAACTGCTTTTCATTTCATCATCTTTCCACGGAAGCCGGAGGGCGTGACTGCCAGATGGTACACATTCCGCCTCCACTGCCTCCGAAATGAAATCTCTTTGCAGGTTTGAGAGTGCAAAGATGAAGAGAAATCGTTCTATCAAAGCTTAGCGGCAGAGGTGGAAACTCTGACGTCATGAATTTCAACGCGAGCTATTCGAATACGTAAACAGACACATCTGGAACCTGTTTTTGAATGATTAAGCGAAATGAATATGTGCATCAATGAAATGTATGCAAATGTGATACGAATTATGTGGGATGTTTTGGGTGATATTAACCATTTAATGATGAAAATGTTGCTAATTTATGTTTTGTGTCATAAATTTTAATTAAATATACTTTACTTATACATTTACACTTTTCTTACAGTCATACTGTTTCACATACCTTTTTAAAATTAAAACAAAAAAGAACAAAAAAAAACACAAATTGAATCGGCAACGCGAACAATAATTTACAATTTATATCCTAATGATGAAATAAAAAAATAAAATAATTTACAATTTAGTTAGTAAAGTAAAGATATAACAAAAAAGGTACAAACAAAATGCACCATTCACTACGAAGAAAATAAAATTATTTATTTATTTTATACTTCAAAAATTAACATTATGTTCGCCGAAAGATGAAAAATACAACTCCTAAACACGTAAAACATTATGCTCTTTACTCTTGTGAATTACAACCATCAAAGAGACGTCTATTTCGTAATTTTTCAACTTGAAATTGCAATTTTGAAAACCCCATGTTGAATTTTGTACGTGCAGCAACTTCTTCAGTGCTTGTTCTCTTCCTGCTCGCTTTGTGCGGGATCACCTGATCCTTTTGCAGAGCATTCTCCTATCCTCACTCTTTCATTAGGTGGTTTAACACACAACTCCACTGCAAGTCTGTAATCGGAACTTGGTTGACGTCATTAGCTCTTTTTGCTTACTAGTGTCTACTATTTTTTACTACATCACAACGTTCTATTCACACCATATAATGCTCTGCACACTTCAAGGTGTTAGATTTTATCACTAACTCTTCTTTGTGTCTTGCGTAGATGCGTACGTCGAGTACCACTATGAAAAAATGGAATATGAAGCGAACATTTAAACAAATTCAAATTCCTTACCAGTCAAGTTAAGAATGGTTATTTAGAGAGTTGAAATTTCATAAGAGGAAGGAAACTAAAACAAGCATGAGTGAAGACAGCAAATAATTTTATTTAAAAGATATCTAAATGAACGAAATTTAAGAATGAGACTCATCCCCTGCGACTACTTCTTCAAAAAAAAATCACCAATTTTTTTGTAAAACTGATCTGTTAAAAACGCAATTTTCGTGGTTCTCTCTCTAGGGAATTAAAAAAGAATTTACTTCGTTGATACGATTGTGTCCCTATTCTGATATATTCAGAGCAAAAGCATGCTTGACAGTTCCAGTCGCGAGCCGTTGCGACAGTTCCGCGACAGCTGTGAAGCAGTTCCACTAAACTGTTCCGTTGCAACTAATCTGTTGCAATAGACATACTCGGTTCCATGAAAGTGTTTCGTTGTAAAGAGTGTGTCTTTATTTCTATTACAATTATATAACGTTGCAACGAATTGCAACGAGTGTGTGCTTTTCTCCGTGCATATTTATAAATTTGACTAATTTATTTTCTCTAAAACAAATAAATAAAATAACATACACAACATTTCAATCTTTGTTGTGAATCATCTTCAGATGTTATTTAATTTATTTGTGTTTTAGAGTAAATATATGTGTGTTTATAAAAATAAGGCCGTTTGATTTGATTTGTCATCAATCTATACATCCAGAGGGAAAATATGAATAATTCATTTTGATTATCGCATAAATTTCAGATTTTAGCTTATCATTGACTATTTTCAAGCCAAAGCGCTAAATAACTACATTTGTAACTGCGACAATGAGACAATTCCAAGCAACTTCGTAGGAACTGCAACGACGCGGCCGCGAGACGATTCCAGGCAACTGTTTGGCTGGCAATTCGAGCGATAACTGTTTCGTTCCAACTGCTGAGTGTTGCAACGATGTAGTTCCAGTTGAAAACGACAATTTGTAATTTTGTACTTTAATTTTCGTTTTACTTTTTCTATTATTTTGTCGTAATAATCACAGTTTTGGAACCATGCTATGAGTTCATCTTACTTGTAATTCCCTTTAATAATACCTTAAAGTACGGGCAAATACAAACTAGAAACTTTTGCATTGTAAGGAGTTGATGATTAAATTATATTAAAAAAAGAGAATCTCTATACGAATGATTTAATATCGTTTAATTAGTTTAAGCTGGTTCATTTAGTAAACCCTAAAATACTGAACTTCAATTGTTTTAATTCAATATTCAAATGTAAAATATTTTATTCAAATAGTCTAATATAAATATATCAGTTGAATAATACTGTAATTTTCTTCATTCTTTCCTCTAATATTGTTATTGAGATTTTAATACACTAAAATATATTTGTCATAAATAGCTATTCTTATGTTTTTATTGGCTCATAATTTGTATGAGCCAATAATATGGTTTAATATTATTTCATTTTTCAATACTTTACGACCTAAAACAAATCCAATTCGTAATACCATGTATCAAAATGCAGCATATATTGCAAATTAATTGGTTTGATCTAATGTACACTACAATGTCAATTTATAAACTCATCACAATACGTTTATTTGTTTAGAAAAAGTTTGAATGCAATCCTCACCAACAAGCAGTTATTCAAGTCCAAAGAGCTTCAAGAGCTATATTCTACCATACAAAAGTACTAAAATTAATATTAATGAACTGGTAACTTATCACACTAAAAATTTTAAACGTTTTACTTCAGTATTACATCTACTGAGAAACCTACGCATTTCTCAGAAAACTTTGACAGTTGCAACGTTCGTTGTGTACATATTGAGAAACCACTACGTGATAAGGAAACACGTAATCATGGTACTACACGTTTGTCCTTTCGTGAGAAATGTTTCTCCACATATATTAAATATTAAATAAAATATATTGTTTTACCATATTAATTATGGCTGAGACCAAGTGACTAACTTTCACCTGTCATAAAATAAATTATATAATATAATCTTCGAGTATTTTATCTCTTTAGTTCAATATTTTCCCACAACCTATTCATTTGGTTGTGAAGGTTCTCTAGTATGCAGTTATATATTTTGCACAGGGGGAAATTTCGGCTTAGGTGTTACAAAAATAAATATTATATTTGTATTTGTATCGCCTACGTATGTAGCTCAAAATCATTCTGTTATCATTTGATTGACAGAAACCTCATCTTGAATAGAGCATAATGCAGCGTTTTATGTTAAATAGAGCATAATGCAGCGTTTTATGTTATGTTAAATGTTAAATAGTTACGTCTAAAAACATTTAAAATAATTTCAAGAACAATGTGAATCGTTTGAAAATTGTATTATTTGTCTTTTAGCTTATTATATAAAGAGTTTTGAGGAAAGAGACCTCATTTCTAAATACCCGTGAACAATATGACAATGGTCCGTGATCAATATATTACGGAACAAAATATAAAAGAAACACTGCTATAAGTAATCTGGTATTCATAAACGAGATTCTGAGTCTAAGGTTAAACTCAAAGTATAACTAAACAAAGTGTATATTAATTTTAAATAACAAGATATTAAAGACAGCATAAATAAGTTAGCAAAACCTTATTCTATCATTTGTTTTTTCATGATTCTTTACTTAAAATGTATTTCCTGTTTTCAAGCTGCGGAAGAACAACTGGTATTAAAATACATTTTTGTTCCGTGAATGATGCAAACCGTACTGCTGCGTAAAATAAAAAAGCTTGAACAAGAAACTGTTCGTTTAAAAATAATGCTGTGTATTCTCAAAGCAATATATGGCTTGTGGTACTGGCTACATCATACGAGAATTATTCATCCAGCCATTAAAATTTCAAGAAAATCTCGAAATTTATTGAAGTTTGTATGAAAATATATTACTTTACCTTTCCTTAAGTACTTTTCAAAACTTTTCAGAACTTCATAGAATGAAATTCGTAACAGGAAACCTCTGAATCGTGGGAGTCGCACTATGTGTTTTGTGAGAATATTTTAATAAGTATTTTTGTGAGTGTATTTTAATGAGGATTTTTAAGAGTATATTTTAATGACCGTTCTCTGACATAAAATGATATTTAATAATAATGTGGAACTATATTATATCGGAATTTTTATTGAACACAATTCTATAGTGTTTGATGCAAATAATTGGGAAGAGAGTTTTCATGATGTAAAACCGATCTCGCGGGATCTTATTTCTGGAATAATTTTGATTTTTATGCACGGGTTTAGATATCTTATCACTGGCGTGGATCAATTTTTCCCACACAAAGGATATTATTACATAATAAAGCAAAAATTACCGTTATACTACTATTATCTATTAAATCACTTAAGAGTAATTCTAAAAGAAAATTGGTATCTTCTGGTACATAGTGTTTATTCCTGAAGAATGCCATTCGTGTAATTTCCACTCCTTTTTTTTCTATTTTGCTCGTATTTTATTCAAATAACTACAGGGTCCAGAAGAATGAAATATCCTTCCTAAACTGGACGCTACGCGCGCTGTATTTACATATAGTTCTGACCACATGTGACAGAGTAACACAAACCATTCCTTTGATTTACCAACATTGTGAAAATTTTGTTTCTATTGGAGACACTTCAAAAATGGTGATTCATTGATTGGGACTCAGCGGCAATTTAGCAATGAAGTTGATAAGAACGAGTTTCAAATAAGGAAACCATGAGCAATTTCTACTGTAATTTCTACACTGACTTATTTCATAAATTGTTTCATGTTTTCCTCGTTCGCGCTTAAGGCATGATATATTATTTTCACAATATCCCATGAACTAAGACAGTTATCAACTGGATTATTGTGAATCAATGTTGCTCAACTAAATGTGTATTGAAACAATGGCTAGAATTTTAGATTTATACTTTTTAATAGACGAAAAGTGGCGGAATACCTAGCGCGTTTTCCTGAATCACTGGTACGTACATTAATGATTTTCTGCCATTAAACATTTTATTTCGTTCCTCCATCACTTCTACATTACTGGTCTCTCATTGGAAATATAGTTTGTTTTATCACTTACTAGTGGGTGCATAAAAGTTTTTAAACTCTTTCATTAATTGATAATGTGATAAAGTCATTTTTATGAAGGCTACAGTATAAATTTTATTCCTTAAAAATGAGTTTGGTTGTTTCCAGTAATGTTTAAAAAGAAAATAATTTATCATATTTCGCATGTTGTTTTGTGAGAATATTTTAATAAGTATTTTTGTGAGTGTATAATGTTAAATGTTGTCATAACCACAATAGTAATCATTCTCTGAAATATATTTTTGACACTATCTTTGAAACATAAAATAAAATCAACAAATCGGAAAAACTATAATAATATCACGTTTTTCAAACATTTCAGGATTTTGAGTTTTATAAGATCAATTTCTTTTTAGTTGTGCACATACAGAACCACAAAACAAATACAATTGTGTAAACTACTGTTTTATACCGTTTTTGTTGTGGCTTTCACAACACTTAAAAGTCAGAGCCCTATAAAAAAAGCGCAGAGGTGGCAGTAGGACTCATTGCATGCAACTCTGACGATAAGGTGCTGGAATGTGGAAGGTCTAAGGAAGAAGCTTTGCCAAGGAGGTTTTCTGAGTTTCCTTTCTGAAATTTAACTTTTTGAACTTTGTCGAGACTTGGTCAAAGCAGGGAGATGAAAATAATATACACGGATTCACAATCGTAGCAAAACACCTTAAGAGAAGAGGCACGCGCGAGCGGCATCCTGGTGGAGTCGCGGTTATGTACAAAAATGAACACTCAAATCGGTGTGACGAAATGTAAACAGAAATTTATAATACCTTATGCGTTAATGTAATAATTGTCGACACTGAGTTACTAACAGTAATTGTTTACAGTCACGGAGATAAGTCAAAGTATCACAATGAAAACGTTTATACGGAAATGAGTCAGATGATAAATAGACTCGAAAATAAACATCCCAATGCGACTATAATGATAATGGGAGATATTACGCCCGAATCGGAGAAAATAATGTATCANTTTAACGCCCGAATCGGAGAAAATAATGTCTCATCGCTATTTGACGATGATTTCGCTCTTGTAAACGTGAGAAATAGTAAGGATAAAACCTTAAATCGAGAAGGGCGAGACCTATTAAATTTCTGCAGCACACATAACCTAACTATAGTATGTGATACGTAAGGATCAGATTTAGACGGGAATTAATAAACGAAAACGGGGAAAGTGTGATAGATTACGTGTTAGTCACGGAAAATGT
Organism: Laupala kohalensis; assembly: GCA_002313205.1. Classification (NCBI taxonomy): domain Eukaryota; kingdom Metazoa; phylum Arthropoda; class Insecta; order Orthoptera; family Trigonidiidae; genus Laupala; species Laupala kohalensis. The sequence continues at coordinate 600,217 of NNCF01126069.1, forward strand.
ATTACAATATATGTACGACTTTCGGATTGAACCAAGAATAGACTCACACTATATGGCCGCAACGAATATCAATGTGAAAATCTATTTTTCACATCAAAACAATTCAGTAACACCCGCACACATGGGGTGAAAATTAGTAAAGTACAAATGGAATGACGACAAAAAATTGGCCTANATCGACCTATAAGACGAATTTCTCGAGGAATCCAGAAATGTTACGTAATTATTTCCAAATTAAACTCGCGGATCAAAATTACAACGCTGCAGCGGACTCCATAATACATTGTTTATAAAAATCAGAATCGAGTATGAAAATAATTCAGGGGAACAAAAATTCAGGAAAACATTCGGTGTGGTATAATGATGCCTTCAGGTATGCAAAAGCATCCGCAAAATCTGCCCTGAAAATATATCAGCGGCAAGGTGGGATAGAATTGCGTAAATCTTATCTTAAACTCCGCGGAGAATATAAACACATAGTTAAGGAAAGTAAACGAGCCTGGCAATAAAGCTGAACGCCTCAGAGAAACACTATCAAAAAATGTAGCCGCGACCTATGGGGTACAATTCGTAAATTAATAACAAATAACATATCAATAACTATATCAAATAACATAGATGCAATGGGATGGAAAATGCACTTTACAAATCTTCTAGCAGGAAATAACACATCCCGAAGTAGTAACGAAATATAAATAATATTTACAACCGATAAAGTGTCTGAACTAGATGCGTGTATTACATCACATAAAATATCTTCTGCCATTCGCGATTTAAAAAACCATAAAGCGCCTGGAGTAGATGGTGTTCCTTCCGAATTTATTGAGGAACTAACCAATGATATAGTGCCATTTTAAACCGAATTTTTAATTACATCTACGATGAAGGTGTATTTCCAGACTTATGGAATACAACCTATGCATAAAACAAAGGAAATGTAAACAATCCAAATACTTACAGGAGAATCTCACTACTTAATGTTATTGGAAAAATTATTCTGTACTGGAGATTACAACTCTGGGCCGAGAAAGAAAATAAACTCTTGTTATTACAGGCTGGTTTTAGAAGCAACAATAGCACAATAGATAATCTATTTATTTTAAACACGTTAGCCGAGAGAGAAACTCGACAGAAACGCGGAAAGCTGTTCATAGATTTTGAGAAAGCTTTCGACATTGTGAACAGAGACATCCTCAGGTGTGTATCAGTGGACAATGGAGTGTCAAAAAAATTCCTACGTACTTTGCAAGCTCTGTCAATGTATGCGTTAAAATAAATACTACTACTCTGACTCCAACTTTTCAAGTAACTCAGGGAGTGAAGCAAGGATGTTATTTATCTCTCCGTTCTTATTTATATTATTCATTAACGATATAATAGAAAAATTTTGTGAGACATCCACAGATACCCCAACAGCGTTCCCCCTGAACAGAAACAAATACTGGGGTTGCTATTTGCGGACGATCTTGTTCTATTCTCCACAACACCGTCGGGATAGGTCTAGATACGTTAGAGATGTTCTATGATACAGTGTCTCTACATATAAACATACATAAAACCAAAGTCATGGTATTCAAAAACGGATCGATGTTTAGTAAAAATGAAATTTGGAATTACAAACGTCAACCTCTCGAGAAAGTTAAAGATTACACTCATCTAGGTGTCAAAGTAAACATAAAAAAACCTGGTAAAGACATACAAAAATCAAAACAAAAAGGCATGTATGTTCTAAATGAAATCCAAAGAAGTACTGGTACCATCCCTGAGATTGGTCCTAGGATTATAGTAACAATGTTCACGCCGCTATTCGTACCTGCAGTAGCGTATGGAGCTGAAATATGGGGAGTTGGGGATTGCGCATCACTTAATTTACTTCAAAGTTAATTCTTGAAAAATAGCCTTGGCGTACCTCCGAGTACAGCTAACTGTGGTACTCTTTGGGAATTCGGAGTTTTACAGTTAGAAGTAAAAATTAAGATGAGGGCCATTAAATATTGGGTTTCAATAAGAAATGGGGAAAGGAACAACAATATATACGATTGCTACGAGTTAACGTGTAACGATGGGTGGGGTCAAAAAATTAGAACTATAATCGAAACTGCCGATCTAGGACACTTGTGGCAGGCAGCTCAGGCGAGATCTGATTATGAATTAATTATTCAAACTTGAAGTCATAGAGAAACAAAACATAACTGCTGAGATACAGGAAAAGAGGTCTCTAATCGTACAGAATATTGTGGCAGGAGACTGGGGGCGAAAACCGTACATAGACAAATTAAACAAGGTAGCAAGAGCAGTGTACATAGCAAGGCAAATTTGTCTCTTAGAACAAATGAGTGCACGGAAAAAATAGTTAAATCTCGAAGGACCAAACTGTGAAGGTAAATTTGATTTTACCTGGACAAGAAATCATAGAATGAAGAGTAAAGTGTGAAAAAAGGATAAGAAGCAATATGAATACTGATTAGTAACAAGAACAAATGGTTTAATGACGTGCCATGAAATTAATGAGAAACAATAATAATATACTGTCCTTCCAAGAGATCGTGATGAGATGACATGTGATAAAATGATCTTGGAAATCAGTTGAGTTGATTGTAGAGTAGATGTGGATCGGTGTCTTGTTACCAGATCCAGCGATTGACGAGCGATGATCTCGTAGTCGTAAGTGCCTTCTGTAGAATAGAAGCTAGGGTTTGAACTTGCGAAAATATCGACTAGTTGCCGATCCACAATGGCAGTGGTGTGATGAAGGGGCTAGATGTCCGGTTGACTTCTCGCGAGAGATGTCAGTGTTCTCTGCTGAGCATCTGGCGAGAGAGTGCCGAGTATGTTCGGTCTTCTCCGTGGCGCAGCAGGCAAGAGAGTGTGCCGGCTAGCAGTCGGCGAGCGAATGCTGTTCGCTCAGCGTCAGGCGAAAGAGTGACTTGTGGTTCCCTCAGCAGCGGGCGAGACAGTGATTGCCGTCTGCCCGTCCTCGTGACAGGTAAGCACATGGCCAGGCTCGCCGTTCGAAGACTCGCACAGCGAGCACGAGCCGGCGCCAATTGCAAGGCGAGATGCCGTGACGGCTGACCGATTCAGGCGGGAAGCACCGCCCCAGCACAGAGTCCACAGCTCACAGACGCGTCACTCGTCCACCGTCACAGTGCCACAAATAAATGTCTGAACAAGCAGGTTACGCTTTGTTTCGGCTTGGGGGCTGGAAATTGAAGGGGGATCGAGATTCGCAATGCCCTTTAAGCACGGAACATGAAGATTGGGTCCACATTTTGCTAAATTGCGTTAACATTGAAATAGGTAGAAAAAAGTGGCTTTTTGAGGGGGGATACAATCGTAAACCAAGAAATTACACTCTAGCTTTTGAAATAATGCGAGATAATAGAATATCCGTTACTTTACTCCTTGGCAAGTTTCTGAGTATGGTTAGAAAAAAGAGGGAGGCGGAACTGATGAAGGAGATTGACCAGAATGAACACACTTAATTTAAATATGTTTAAATTATTATTGCTTTAATTATTATTATTATTAGTATTATCATAAGTGATAGTAGTAATATTGGTATTATATTTTAGTATGTTTTCATTGATTAAAAATTGTATACATGTGCGGATATGGGTACATGTACATGTACGTATCTATAGGTCAATATGTAAACAAGATTTATTTGGGTATGTTGGTATGTATGCATATGTTATTTTCCCTGCAGATAAGTTGTATTCTTTCTATGAATTTATTTGATTCTGCCGCCGAATTTTTTTGTTATGTTTCAGATTTCCAGTTACCAATCAGTTTTTTCTTTTTATGCTTAGCGCGCTTGCCCTAGCCGTTGGTTTTCCGTGGTTCCCAACGGTGCTCAATGAACGAAACAGTCATTTAAGTATATAGAACAATAGCTAAGATTAAAAATTAAAATTAATATTTAAAAAATAGCCATGACAGTAAAAAAAATTATTATAACTTATTAACATTTAGTAATTTCTTTTTCTGCTTCAGATATCATTTACCTACCAAATAATCCAAATATTTTAATACCTCTATTTTTAGTTACTGTTTCAGTTCATTGAGAGTGAATACTACGGTATAGTATGCACAGCCCACTGTACATTTTATGACCTCTGTAAGGCGCACGGACATTTTGTATATTTTTTGTTAAAATAAAACCCTTTTGAATTGAATTGAATAATAAAAAAATCTGTAGTAATTGAAATACCAACACTGTTTCTGAATGTAATGATAGTTAAATAAAATATTTAAAATCTATTTCCTAGTATTTTTCATATTTGAATTTTAAATTGATGAAAAGGAGTGAAGAAATTTGCTCGTTGACCTAAATGTCTGATATATTCATCAACACCCAGAGAAAAAATAGAAAGCCAATCTAGAGCAGATTCAGCTTATGTATCGCAATACTAACTTAGAAGGCATTATTTGAATTTCCAATTTTTAAGATGAAAATATGTCTTATCGAATTGTTGTCATATAACAGGAACTATTTAAGATATCACCACGGATTTTAATGTAAACCCGTACTTCAAACGACACAAAATTATAGAGAATTTTCAACCACATCAGAACAACAGAAACTCCATTGCAAAGCAGAAGAGAGTACACTCGTTAAAAACAGATGTTAAAGTCATGGTGTTGTGGGTAAGCAATGTCCAATAGCGTAAAAACAGAAATCTCCCAGTAGACCTCGCAGCGATCGGACACCCGAGAAAGTCCCAGTAGGTAAAGCACATGGACTAAATCAACGTCACAACTTATTGAAAGCTCAGTACGTTATCGCCAAGCAAACACTCCTGTGTACGACGATATAATAAAATGTTGACCAGAATCTAATTTCATAGTAATGCAGAAAAAAATCATTCAGCCGAACCCTTATGACTGGGAAACAAATATTTAACAGAAAAATATTAGCAATTGATTCATAATTTTTTAGTTAAATTCAAGACGAGACATTTATCTTAATTTGGGAGGATTTTTTATCAATTTTTACGTTTTATAAAGGTATATTATATTTCAAGAAGAAAGTATACATTTTTAAATAAATCGAATGATATGAATCATTTTCAAACATTACGATTCGTTATATTTGTACATACATTGTGTATATTGTCTTCGTCCACTTACCTTGTAACATAAATACGATGACTGTCATAATAGCGAGTAGAGATAAAATTAATGGAAGAACAAATATTACCAGGTGCAATGCCAACCGAAAATGACGATAATACAGATTTCATAGCTTTCTCTACACGCACCACCGATCCACAAGCCACCATTTAGGAAATGGACAATCCATGTTACGCTCACATAAAGGCAGTGCTATTAAAATGTGAAATTACGATCCTACCCCTTAACTATTCAGGAACCATAAACACTTCCGGAAGCTTGACATGATGTCCAGCTGACCATTCACTCTTCATAGTTTACAGAATAATTTCCGAAATACACGCCAATATCTGTCCCTTAAATTTCTCTTGTAAATGATCTCAACTAATTGAGATAGCTTTCCATAGATCATTTATTTCCAGTGAATACGTTTTTTGCCAAAGTGCGCAAATATACTATAAGGTATAAGTATGAATTTAATTTTTTTAAGTATTGGTATTTAAGGCAATTATTTATTTCCGTCATTTATTTATGCAATATAAAACGATTTGAAAAAGACTATTCAAATATTTCGTCTTGATCCCGAATGTCGGTGAAAAAGACTTCTCTTCGTATAAGAAGATGGTGCTATCAATATCCATCAGTTTAGTTTACTGAATAATCGAAATTTGTTATGCTAGTAACTGAGTATTATTCCTGTTTACCTCAGAGCCATTATTTCGTGGTGCATGAAATTTAATTCAACATCTGTTTATCAATTTATGCAAAATATATGTTTGTATGATATTTATTGTAGTTTCATTTCAACATCAACGCGTAATAGTAAACTGATATGCCATACATACGATAAATGTGAAAGAGCACTTATATATTTTACAGATATATTTATACTATCGACATGTTCTCAATGAAATTTGGTAGAGAGGTTGCAGATATATATGAAATAATATTTTTATTAGATATCGCTGTTAAAAATTAATATTTCGTGCGATTAAATTGCACGGAAAATTGATTGTAACAAATATTTTGTATGAAAATACGATTGGTTACTTTTATGCAGAAAGTATAACTTATTTACCTAAATAATATGGCGTATATTAATTTCCCCCATATTATCTAGCTCTAAGAACTTTTTTTTTCGTTTCATATTTAGTATTAACAATGTAAACAGGACATCAGAACAGTTATGAATGTAAGGGTCCAGTACGTAGCTCACGTACAGTTCCCTAAGAAAATTGTTTTAACCATCATGGTCAAACACGTCAAGTTTTAGGAAGTCAAGTAACATACTGTTCTAATAAATGAGTCACGTTGGATCTTTTATTGATGTAAAATTTTAGTGCTGTTATCTCAGAAAGAAAAAGGTGAAGTATAAAATAATGGAAAATCCCTGACATATCATTTACGTACGTACAGTACAATACTTCATTTCTGTGATTTGCTCCGTCAGGTTACGCAAAAAAAGTGAGGGGACATTTGCGTATTAATGTACATCATGGTTGTAATTCGGGAGAAGAGAATGCAATCAATATTCTTTGTGGTATTTGGGTATTGTATGGATTCCAAAGTATATATAGAAGATATGACATCCAGAAGCAGAATGGATCGTAAAAGTTTACATGCACTCCTGATTTGGAGTATATTGATGTAAATTCTACTATTATTAACGTCCATGACATAATCTAATTAAATAAATAATTAAATACTTGCGACCTTTCATGGATGATTAATATTTATATTTTCTGTGAACAGCTCACACAGAAAATAGAAATATTATTCGTCCATAAATGGTCGTGAGTTTTTAATTATTTATTTAATTATATTGCTGTAAGTCTCAAGACTCTAATGTCCACACTTAGACAGAACGCGTGAACAAACTGAAATTTTAATAGGGATCCAAGAAGATTATGTTCTAAATATCCCAAATTTCACGAGATCAAACTTGCGGTGACTAATTTGTAAATATGGGAATCTCTTCAATGTAAAAGAACTTCTTAACTAACTCGTCGTATCGTAATACACAGAATTTAGTCAATATATGATTTAACCTACTCATCAGAAGAACCCCTGTTTCATTATACCGCTTTGGAGCTTAGGGAAAATTGGAACTCAAGGAATTGTATCTCTCAAATTTGATACGGAATCAATCCACATGACGTTTGAAAGATATCACACGATTGACCAGAAATATAATATTCGATTTCATAACATAACAAAGATATTGGATTGATACTATTTTCCACTGCCTAAAACACTGTTCGATTTTTCTTGTTGAGGATATAATCCTTAATGTGATGGCATTAAGAGACTGTAGTCCTTAAAATGAACCTTTTTTAAGGTCAATTCCTTAAAAGTTTCCGTGGCAGCTTTATCGTGAGGTAGGGTGGGGTCAAAGAGTCTGCTCCGCTCATCTCCGAAACTGTAATTCCTTTGCAAAAGAATTTGTGTTAGAGGGAAACGGGAGGGGAACGTATGATGTCTCCCGCTATCTGTTCACAAATGCAGGTTTTGAAAGCACACAACGAAACAATTACGCTGAAGTAATAGGTTGAATATTATTTATTGCCTCGCAATTTTGTTTGCAGCAATCTGTGCATGACTTGTGATAGTTAGTTTCATGTTATTTCTTTTTTCTTTTGAGTCATTCTTCTTTCTTCTACCGTTTTATTGTACTAAAACTACAACCATAACCTGATCTACCATTGGGGTTTTAAGAACCAACTACGACGGGGTAAAATAGACCATGGCTTGTTCCCTGCAGTGGATCAAATAACACTACACGCTGCAATGTTATACCATAGTTTTGAGTGTAGCCATAATTAAGTTTAATTGTTTTGTTTTTCATCTCTCACACATTTATAATGATCAATTTTCAGGACATTTAACAAAATTTTTATGAAGAATAAACCAATATTTGTTTTTAAGTCTGCGTTTGTTTTTATTTATTTTCTTCAGTAAACCATAAAACACTATTTTATATCTTTTACCCAAAGTTGGTTCTTTTTTACACCATAAAAACACATAAGACATATAGGTTCATTAGACCCGAATTTCTACATCGATAATATCTTGTGTATAAACATACTCTGGTCACGCTCTATTGTTACGACTTATAGATGAAGAAATTTTCTACCTATGTTAATAGAAGTTTTATTCAAGAACTTTATCAGTACATCTTGATGAGACATTATATGTTAAACCAACCTTTTAGTCCTACCCAAATCTACTAGTTTTCATGTTCAAATCAAGCAAAACTTGACATAAAAAAATTCAAACTAACAGATTTTATGTATTGGGACACGGAGAAGTAAACGTATATTGATCAACTAGTTTATGATTAAAACATCCTTCCAATATAAAATTTCCTTTTCCAAGATTTTTTTCACATTAAAATTGCTTGACAGTAACGAATTTATTTTGACTATGTGATGACGGTAGCGTCTTATAAGAAAACAAGCCTTCCTGCCGTTATGCCATATTTTTTAATATGTTTTGTTTTCTCCTAAATCGAACGTGCTTTTATGGAAGCAAATTCAACATTAATTCATAGTAATGTCACATTGAATTGCAACCATTTCACATATCATTAAAATCAACAAGCCGGTCACTGAACCAACAATCCCTAGGTGATCTATTTACCAACGGAACTATTTCATTACATAGAAAATTCAAAAGTTTTTTTGTTCAATAAGACAATAAAACACATTGTAAACTTAATGCAATTTAATCAAAATCATTTAAACTGGTGATGTATGGATACTAGGAATAAGATTTAGATAACATACATACAATAATATTCAGTTTATGTAAAAAAATATATACGCTACAGGCGTAAACTAGCCTTACAAAACCATATAACATACTTCATAGCTACACTAATAACACTATGAGCAAATAAAATTTAATTGAGAGTAAATTTTACAAAATTACCAAGAATATCCTACATTTCTTCATGTGAAGTACTCTTTAATTTTGTAAGTTTAAAAAATAGGGCATGTGTATCTATAATAAGCAGACACTGCTCAAAACGAAAATATAAATCAAATTGACTCGAAATCAGGATCCCAAAACCTATTTCCGTCAAATATGTGCGACAAAATTGAATATTTTCATGTGTACAATAGATTTTATACAATACCATAGGAGGTAACACATACTTGAACCCACATCAGTTCGTTAATGTTATTATCGAGTTACTTATATAACTACTTAACTTTTCACATATACATTAGAACCAAAGAGAAACATATATCAAATACGACTAATTACAAAAAACTTATATACAATTTAAATGAAATTTAGCAGAAACAATCTTTCATTTTCAGAGAAAAATATAAAATGCTTCGACATATAAATGGTATAAAGTTAAATAAATTTCAAAGGAAACGGCTATATTGAGTTGAAATTTTTCTGTCTTTCAAATTTTCCTCAAATGTACCGCCATTTTTTATAACTTTACCCATAAAATATGTGAACTGAGAAAAGAGAAAAAAAATGTATGTGTTTCCATTGTGAACACGTTTGATTCATCCCTTTATTGAACACAAAAGTAAGTGTAAGACTTAAAAACTGGTAATCTATTACTCATTCAAGTTTTATCCATTACTCACGTAAGTATTTCCAAAAAGGGTATTAGTGTTCTGAATTCACATAATCTTGTAAACATCTTTACTTGCGGAAAATGAACATTTCAGTTCATTATCAATAACACACATAAGCAAGAATATCAATAATACGCAAGGTGCAAACTATTAATTCAACTTACTTGGAGTCGTTTACATATCTACATCATTTCCAGGAAAAAAAAACTATTTTCTTCTATTCCTTGGTTAAAAAGGTAAAGATGCTCACCTATAATAAAGAACACAAAAAATCGTAAATTCTATGAAAACGTGAAATTTTTGTGAAATAGAGAACTAAATTTCTAAATTTCTTCAAAATCGTTTTAATGTTCAGTGCCTTTCTATGTTATAAAATCAAACGTAGAAAATAGAGCAAAGTATCTGAGTTCACAAAATAAATCATCATGAAAAGAAAGAAAACCTTTTAAGAGCTAAAAAAGAAAAGCAACGTTTCATGATTAATTGACGTCTGTAATTAAACGATTTATTTAGGAATTTTTAAAGGAACATACATACTAAATGTAATATCAAAATTTACTTCTTAGCTCTCAGAATAGTGTTCAATTCTTTTCCTACCATTAGATATATTTATAAATATTTACAAGAACTATAAGAAACCTGTTCGCCTGAAAAAGGAATAATTATTATCTTATTATTATAGGCAAATAGCCAATATAATAAAACATTTTTAAGGTAATGTGTTAATATTCGGTATGGTACATAATGTTTCTTTAAAGAAAGCATTAACTGAATAATATTTATATTCTTCGAACACCATTTTTCTTATCATATTATTGTGTTTAAGAATAAAGCTTGAATAACATCATTTAAACTTTTCTATTCATTCGAAGGTACAATAAGTCTAGTAAATTGTTAATTACAAATATTTCTTGTACAAAACAAAAACTTGATATTAATGAAGTGTTAGATTCAGTGAAAATTTATATCGACAAAGTTAACACACTTGAAATGTTATTTATACCTAAATAAACTAGCCATCGCAGGACAGGCGGCTAGCAAGTTATTTTAATTTTGAAATAACATGTATATTTACGCTTTTTATATTTCATATTTCTAATTTCTAATTTGCGTGGTCGCAATATTCAATAACCCATACTAATTTATAAATGTCAAAGTGCATCTGTCTGTTTGCTACCTTTTCACGACTAAATCACTGAACCGATCGTGATGAAACTTGGCAAGAAGATGTTTTAGATGTCTTCAAAGAAAATAGGTTAACTTTTATTTTTTAAATGTTTGAAAAGAAATATAGGAAATGATTTTTGACGATAAATGTCTTTAAGTCGGAAAAAATTCCATATATTCTCTTACGCTTCGTAAATGGTTAGCGATAGGTGACAAATATGAGTGCGATGTTGTTCACCTCGAGTTCTACAACAAATTCGCAACCACATGTCTTAATCTAAAAAATTATCGAAAAAATATTAAAAATAGAAGTGTAAAAATATTCAAATTTAAGAGGGTTATTTTAAGAAGAAACAAATCAATCACTATCAAGTTTAATTAGTTTTTTTTTGTTTCGTGCATATAACAAAGATAAAAAATGTATTTAAATCGTAAAATTTGGACGAAAAGTTTAGATTTGAAGAGCGTTTAAATAGCATGGTGCAGCCGCGCTGCCAGCGTTATGCTTTGCCTAGGAAGCAAAAAATACCACCGGAGCGGTTCCCAGCGAGTGGGTTCGTTCTGAGTTGAATAGAGATAGTTCTGTCAGTTTAGTCAGATATGGAGGTTAAATATTCACAAGACAGTTAACCACTCCCAACAATGTGGTGGTGTTCCAGGTTAACTGATGTTTCGATTGATTTGTTTCTTTACATTGCTCAAAGGTGCTTTGGGTTTATTTACTCATGATGCTGGAGGTGAAACTCAAAATCATAAATCAAGTTTTGTATTAAAGTTGTATTATTAAGAAATTTGTAAAATTGTATATTTAAAATTAGGATGCTGTACATATGTTTTTTTAGGAACCACTAAGTAAAATTTCGAAAAAGATAGATTTATTTTCTTCCTGAGTTAAAGAAGATTACTTTAAGAAAAATTCGAGCAACATCGGGAAATCATCTTCTGTTACAAATAAATATCACTCGGACAAACATTTGAGTATGGGTCTATGGGTAGAAATATTGTCGGACATATTCAACTACAATCGTAGAAATTTCTTTCATTCGAAGAAAAAAATTTTTTTAAAAAATTATTTTTTTCGTTATATTTTTGTTGCTTCTCTTGGAAAGAAAGTAAAAGATTCACATAATATGTTACGTGTTATTAACGATAATAATATAAAATATGTAAACGGCAAAGAAACGTTAAAAAATGGTTAATAAACTCCGCTGTATTCACATTTCTGCGTGGGTGAGCATGGGTTCGAACTAGCTGAGGTTCTCTGCTGAGGAGATTGACCTCACCAACCCAAGACCAACCTTACGTCTCCCGATATCCAATAATCTCTCCTTTCATACTAGATCCCATGATTTTAACATCGTCGGAAGACAAAATAAAATAATGAAACATATTTCACATAAAACACAAATATAAATTAGAATGATAAATGTTAATAGGAAAAATGAGAAAAACATATTTGGAAGAAACACATACTCTGTACGTTTAGTTACGTTTGTGAACACTAATGCTAATAAAATTCATTTCAACCTTTAAGTTTAATCATTCTTGATGAATAATGGATATCATCGTAGGATTTTGTTTGAATTTTAATTTAATAATGGTATTAATAATAAAAATCATGAGTATCCTCTCTATTTCATATAAAATAATCTATTTCGTATTTCTAATACCTAAACTGCCTATTTTTCTGGTTAGTATTCAGCTTATTGTACTTCATGCACACATTTTAAAATTGCATTTTACACGTACCTTTTGATATTTTACGAGATAATCAAATATTCACCCGCTTTGTAATAAGTGTGACATGTCGTAAAGCTATGCGATTAAAGAAACTGTTTAATACCTGTAAATGATGAAGCAGTAATAGCTAGCGACATTGCTTTGGTTAATGGCACTATATATCAAGTATTTCTCCGTTTATGAATGACATTTAGTACCTTGATAGTATTCTATCAATTTTATTGGTCGTTATAAATGCCATATTCTTGAGGATATTGTGTGTAAGGAGAAGCGGAGGGAGATAAGGATGATAATAAAACATTTATGTCCTCGCTGACAATTAAATAATGGTTAGATGAGATCTCCTCATTATTTTAATTAATCTTGAAATAATATGAGAAATTCTTAATAATTACAAACAAAATAATCTTAGTACGCCAGGAAATTCCATTTTGTCCCTTTGTTTGCCAGACAATCGAAGCCTAGCAGCGTGAAGTCCCTCAGATACTTATAGGCGTAGCAAGTGCTTGATCATCGGACCCCTTAATGCCCGTTCTGCTTGACCTGGCCCGCCCACTGGTGGCACACAGCGATTCTCAGAGAGACGAGAACGGCACAATGGCAGGCGCCACGCTGCCGGAAGTTGCACGGAACTGCGAGCTTTGTGTTCGAATGCGATAACCGGATCATGCTTCCCCCTTCCCTGTCGCTTGACTCGCTCTCTCCTCACTCCCTTCAGCACCTGGCCACGGCTGGAGTCTGTACACCTCATTCCCCTAACGTGTCAGATCGTCCACACGTATGGTGGTCGCAATTAGCTCCCCAGTACAGTGTTATCTATTACACGGTAATATGTCGGGCATCGCTTGTTGGGCTAATGATTCGGTGAGTTTGGTTGAGATAATATAGAAGCTTAATGTACCAGAAAAACATGTTGGTGAATAAACATTGTTGCTGAGCGTGAAATATGAGTTTACACTAAACTTTTGGTGTTAATTTACAAACATAATGGGTAAAATCATAGGGATGTAACACTATACAGTTGTTTTAGGTCTTCAACATATTAATGGAGATCGTTCTTTTTCATACTCCATTATAAAACAAATTGAACTAGTGGTGCAACACTCTTGAACATATTTTCTCATGTAAGATTCTTTGTGCAATTATATTGTAACAAAAATACATTTTATCTGAAAGATATTTCAGCACATGTGTAGAAACAATTCATTCCTATGCTTGAGAGCATACCGTTGTGAAGCACAGGTACAATCTATAACCATCCACAAATGTAAGTAGAGCTCTTCGTCTGTTTCCTGAAAAGAAGTTACTGGATAGAAGGTAAACTCTTGGGTATCATCGAACAATTCAATGTCCCCAATGATTTGAAGAAATTATGCAACTTCTAAACCATATTATCTGAGATTGCAATAATTTAAATAAATGACAATAACCGAAAATTTCATCTCGTGACACATTTGAAAACTGCTCACAAATAGTTTACTGTCCCCATTAGCAATTATTACTAATCCTCAATTGCTGGCTCTTGACCAAATTAATACTTAGTGTATTACCAAATTCTTGATGGTTTTTGTGGTGGAATTACGAACATGTTTTAGGCTTCGTCGCGTTTATAAGGATTATTCCCCACGTTTATTTCGCATCCCGTGAGCATCCTAAGGGCAAGCCCATCTTTTGACTGCGTCAGATAAGGAATGATAGAGGTATGTGCAATTTCGAGAGTGAGAAACGGAGTCCAGTCCAGCAAGGATGTCAGACCGGGGTGGTTGTGACACAAGCCAACCAAACACAGTGAATAGTTTCTATGTGTTTATGTTGTTAACATATTTTGTAATTTCTATGACACCCCTTAGCATAAGATAATCAATGTTCGTTATTGTCGTGAAGCATGCAGCGCGGCGGTTTGACCCACATTTAAGCAGGCGATGGCGGACGGAGGTATTCGCTGAGTATGCTCAAAACAGAGTTAAATAGACACGGCGCTGTAGTTCGAGAGAGATCCAACGCCAACCTTCAAATACCTCATCTAGAGGGCCTCATCCTGGGGTTGTCAGTGAGACTCCTGTCTCTCCTTCAGCGTTCAGCAGTTTCCTACAGCGTAGGCCTACAACCGGGACTTACATGTAGAACTCTCAACAACTCTTCATTCGTTATTTTCTTTTTTTCCTGTCGGTTCCCTATCTTCTGACATTCCGCGACTTTTCCTGTTTCTCTTCGTATTCTGTTTATCCTTCTGAACGGTGTTCGTCCTCAAGCACGGATTGGTGGGCTTAATTATATTTCAAGCCTTTCATACCTCCTATTATTTCCTTCATATCGTCCATGTATTTTTTAAATGTTCCATATTACTTCACTGTTGCAATCATGTCTGGTCCCATCTCAGTTACTCCAATAGTAATCTTCTTCTTGAGGTAATTCGCTCGTTCTTGTCCATAAAGGCACAGTCCCAAAAGACATGGTATCTCGTATCTCCTCCTTGTCCACAATCACACTGTTCCTCACCCACAAATTTAATAATAATTATATGTGTTTATGCCTGACGTAACTTTCGCGGAGAAGAGAGGAAAGGGGTTTAGCCCTAATTCAGGAATCGTGGAAATGTTGAAGGGAAGTGGAGAGTTTAAGGTGCATTTTCTCAACAACTCTCCAGTACAACCTCATTCTCTCTCGAGACTCGAAGGCTACGATGACCACCAACAAGCATCTGCAGTCGAACGGAGGCCTCCGTCGTCACAACCGGCGCGCCACAGCTCATGTGAATGTTGTCACTGAATAAGCTAGACATCTAATCATGAAGTATTCTCGCTTACTCATATTCGAGCAAGTAGGTCTCATTACTGCCCTATTCCCTTATGACTGTCCCCTCCATCACACAAAAATTGTTAACCACAACAACAGTATTGATACGAATATGTACCTTCGTAAAATGAAAGTTTACTTCGCGACCATTCTCCGAAGAATATTTGCTTACTGCTCATTTTCTTCCATGTGAAATATTCTATGTTGCTCTTCTATTCTTCTTTCAATAGAGACAGAGCTATATTTACAAGTCTTGAATGTACTCTTCATGTTATTATGTTTATCTGTCAAAAATGACAAATTGGCTTATCTCTACTCAAGCTGGTAGCTTATATTCAATCGAAATAAAGAAAGTGTTCGTTATATTCTGCAGTAGCTGTATGTAGACATTGTCAGGTAATATGGTTGTCGGTTAATGTTCAACTATTTGACTCATAACAATTTTGCATGAACACCCTAGTCATACTTAGGATCAACAATTATTTTTGCACTATAAAGTGAAGATAGAGATAATTTTATAAATCTTTCTATGGTTATATAAATTAAAATACTACACTTTTCATGGACATTTTATTGTTTCAATGTCTTTATCATGCAATTTTTTATTTAAAGATTCACAAATTTTCCTCACAGAATCATTGTAGAATGTTCACGGTTTTGATCGCCAAAGCAAATGCTTCGACGTCAAAGAAGAGAAAAACGCAAAAGAAAGGATGGTAAATACACTTTAACAATTGCATTGATTGCGTTTGATGGAGGGAACATCCAAAGAAATTTCAGTTAGAAACTGTCGTCTGAGTTCTCAATAGAAGAAAAGTTGATCTTCTGTGAATATATTTAGTTCCCATCTCTCCATCTTTAGAAAATCTTCTCGAATTCCATGTTCCCCTCTCCAACATATGTAGTTAATTCTTCCCATTAGAAGAACCAAACTCGTTTCAGCATTCCTAGAGTGAGTTGAAAACTCCGAGAGACAAAGTAATATCTCGAGACAGCTCTTAATGGAATCATGAGGAAGTATGTTGGGAGTTAATGCGGCGCTAAGTAACAGCGGAAGCTCCTTACATTTTTACTTTCGTCAGTGAGTTTTCTCTTAAAAGCAGACGAGAACGATGCTTCCGCCAGAGGAACACGTCTTGCATTAAGGCGCCTCAGATCCCTCCCTTCACTCTACTTATGTCTTATTACCACGACCGTAACTAACAACGTAATTGCAGGGGGAAACGTCGAAACAGAATGTTCCTTTATTGCAGTAATATCAAGGAACATAACCCGTCATCGTTATTATTCTGAATCACTTATTATGCCCTACCACCAGGTATTTTATTGATCTCTAATCGTAATATTCAAGATTTTAGTATCATACCTGTATGGAAGCCAGAATTGCTCGAATTCAATTGCCAGTTTCGTTAAAGGAATTGTTACATTATTACTTTTCAGAACAGATAAAATGTTTTAAGACAAAAATACGTAATGTGGGTTTATAGCATTCTGTTGAAATATAGATATAAGTATTGACAACGAAGAAAAACACATCATGAGATCTAATTATTTCTTCTTTCATGAATCTCAGAAGAAATTTTACTCATTATTTTAACTATACCATATTTGTATTCTTAAAGTTAGTAATTAGTGTCCCCATAACTAAGCGTAGCGTTTAACTGATCATTAACAATTGGAATACTATTATTCAAGTTGTATCATTGACATTAAGCAAAAGATCAGGGGAAAATCTATAATGATGACAAATTTTCAATAGAATAGGTTTCGTTCATACGTCCCTTGATTTTAAAAATTAGTTTTGTAAAAATAAAGTTTAAACAAAATGAAATTATTTTTAATTTTATTTAATTTGAGATTAAATATGTCTATAAAGTAATGTAATACATTCTTGTTGCACTGAGATATTGATCAATATAACAAATTAACTTAAAATGGAACAATTTTGTCTTGAGGATTAGGTTTTAGAAGATAGTAAGGCTAACAATCATAATACACTCACATTCACTTATAATCCGTTAGCATCTTCTTTAGTTCCAAAAACTGAACTCAATCCTATTAAATAAAATTCAAAATCACATCTAATATAAGATCTTTATTCACTTCTTATAATAAATATTATTGTCTTAAAATATTTCTTATGATTGTGTATAATCCTTTGCCCTAAGTATTTCCTCGATTAGAGTCTAAACCAAGGCAGATGCAATCAACAAAAATAATTAAAAGTAACAAAGCGCATCATTTCAACTTGCATTTCATCCCATCTATTCTAGTATCACTTATTCCTTCTGTGGAGTCCCATCTCAAACGTAATCTTGGCTAGAACGCATTTCCAGAAAACCGCAGACCAAGCGAGAGCGTCTTCGTAATCATCATCATCCCTCTCTCTCTCTCTGCTTTTCTACTTCTCCGAGTCGCCAAGTCACCGCCCCGGGGACATCCCCTGAGCTGCGAGCTCTTCGCGATGCGCAGTTGTCGAGCGAGCCCGCGCTCAGTTATCCCGCTCCGAAATGAACAGCTTTGAGCGGCGCTCGTCCTGTTACGGGCAGCACGTGCCTCCACGCCGCCGCCGCCACCGATGCGATCGAACAGGATTGGCCAGGGGGGCGCTGGGGAGCGGGGGCGGAGGCACGAATGGGGGTGGAGATCTGCGCCCGGGCGAGAGAGCGAACTGCGTCTGACAACGAGCTCAGCGGTTCGAGACGCGTCGCTGTCTTCTCACACCTCTAGACGCATCAGCACGCGCCTTGCGACCTCTTCGAGAGCTACGACGAGCATTGTTGAGATCCCGCTCACTGTCATGTTTCGCTTGCTGTAAATGTCTTTGTGTCAAATTCATCCGCATTCCCTTTCACCATCCAACGCTTGTTATAAGGAAATAAATAAACCTCTGAACTTTTATTTGGAAAGACTGTCTCACAATTATAAATTTCTAGACTCAGCTCCAAAAATGCTTTTGAGATAGTTAAGACAGCTCAAAGCATCTTGAGATAATTGAGACATTCAGTTTACAGCAAATCAAATTATAGTACTAAGTCTACATGGAAATAGTTGCAATAATTTCCCAACAGAATAATGCCTGTATTCGTTTTTAGTAATACGTCTTACAGACATGTTAGAAATACTCTTGGTCTAGTAATTCATGTTTAACTTTAAACCAGCAGTCGCCAAATTTTGAGACTAACGGGCCACTGAATTTGTTGTTATAAATTCTGAAGTCCCCAAAGTGATTTTTTAAATATGATGAATACGATTGAAAATTAATGGCCACATATATTTTAATTTAAAAATAAAACATACCAAATGTACTTATTGAACCCATAAAACTAAGATATATTAATTATTGCAAAGACTTATGCAATCAAAGTCATTGATGCAACCAAATCTTCAGAGGTTATGCGTCAAAGAAGAGAAACTCGTTCAACAGCTCATTAGACATTAATTGCATCAAAGAATCAGTTTTCTTTCGTTTTACTATTCGGTTTCTGTTTCTTACATATGATTTGAATAAAATAACAACCTAATATTTGTGCCATAGCCAACAAGTTTATTAAATTGTAGATTTAAAATTGTAGTTAATATTTAGATTTTTGTGCGGACTACCGAAATTTTCTAACGAACTTCTATTGGTCTGCGGACCATCGGTTGGTGACCGCTGCTTTAAACGGTGATAAGACTGAATTATGGTAACTTGTTTGATGTCAAAAAAGAACTTTGTAACACATTGTGAACTTAAATGTGCCATTTATGTTTTATTTATAAACTATTGAAGTAATATTTTGGAAATAGCTCTTTTATGAATTTCTTGGGCTAATAATGAGTTGATTTTTATTGGACTTAAATAGACCTTATGTTATTCCGTATAAATTTCACTTCTTTACGTTTCCTCTCATCGTATTAATATTCCTAGCATGCTTCCTATTCTATTCTTTTTATTTTTACTTCGAAATGAAAACTTCTTGCTACTCAAGATGCACCTCTCCTTTCTTGTTTAGTCGCTCTGCATTGTTATGACTCCTGTCCCCTTTAAAAATCTTCTCAAGTAAACCGAAAACGATTTTGCTTACTTAGCTACTCTCCATATCACGGATTAGTTTTCCCTCCTTCGTAATCCTTTCCTTAAAACATTCTTCCTCTTATTGTACTTTCTTTCTCACCCTTCAGAGTACATATTCCTTCTCCCGTATTCTCCTTCATTGTTTTCTTCTCACTGTTTTGTTACTTAGCTTCTCAAAGTCATCTACGTTGTGTTTATTTGGATTTTGTAAGCAATATCCAACTTTAAAATACCCTCTCTGCAACATTTCTGTTTTCTTTCGACTACCAGATCTTTTCAGTTTCTATTACTATTAAGTAATCTAATTAAATAAATAATTAAAAACTTACGACCATGTATGGACGAATAATATTTTTATTTTTTGTGAAGAGCTCACTACGTTTGAACGTGGATTTTAGTGAGCTCTTCACAAAAAATAAAAATATTATTCATCCATATATGGTCGTGAGTTTTTAATATTTATCTTTTCAGTTTCTGTTCGTATTTGTGACGATTTGGTAATATTTCTACACTATTTTGTGTCTGTACAGAAAAAGAGTCAATCTTAATATTAATAGATCTCCACCATGTTTTACTTTAAACATATTCATTCGTCACCCCTTTCACTTCATTCTTACATTAAACTCTTTCCTTGTTCGTGTCTTTGCTCGTCTCATCAAGTCATTATACTAGCATACCCCTAACAGCTTATCACAACAGCCAACCTGTTTATCCCATCATCTCTTCCTTTTTCATCTTCTTCTTTTCCCGTCCTTTCTCAGTATCTCCCCCACCCTACCTTATCCCATCGCTGAGGGAGCAGACGAGCTTCTTTGTGCTACAAATGATGTCGGTGATTTTAATCGTTCAGTGGGTATTTCGACGCTGAGAGCAGCCGGATACGTGCTTGCCTTGCAACCGATGGCAGATACTACTAATGGAAATTCGATCTTAATATATTGGCAACGGTCTCATTTATTTTATGTAAATTATCTGTCTTCGTTTCATTGACTAAACAGAACAATGAACATTTAATAAAAAGAAAAAAGAAATGGATTGTATGATAGATGTGTTCCAAATCTTTTAGAATGTTTAAATTTTTATCCAGTATTAAATTTTATAATAGGATGAGGACAATTCTTGAGTTCAGAACAAAGTAAATAATATATTTAATAACTTGCATCAACGTTCCGAACAATGATGTGTTCTTCATCAGGGCTACAATTGTGATACATAAATTGTATTATCAAGTTTTGTTCAAATCAAATCACAAAACTACACTAGAATTTACGTTACCCATCTTGTTAAATCTAATGATGATTTTATTACAAATGATGGTCTGGTTAAATTGAATTAAAAACAATACAAATTCATGTTGAAACTTTGTAGCTGGTTGTAACAATTTTCAGAAATTCTCTGGTAATTTAAAAAATACAAATATTTTTCTTACTGTGAAAAATTTAATTGCTCAAGTTTATATCTGGTTACTAAATCCAAGCAGTACATGATTAAAAATCATTACCCATGTTTTTTTCTTGACACTAAAAAATGTGTGGGGCTAGTTGTAACAGGCTCGGGACAAGTAGAAACAATAAATATTTTGGTAGTATATTTGCTAGCAAAAACGGGGTTTATTTCTTAATTACTTTTACGGCACATATTTAGATTAGTTAATACCATATCAGTTGTATTAAAGCGCATTAAATTGTGAAAACTAGTCTACGTAGCCAACTGAGATTGTCTCATAATTTTTTTTCTTTTTAACATATCTATAGAGCGAAACATGCCATAACTTAAAAATTTCGGCTGCTTTTCGTATGCTAGCATCACTTTCCAAAACTTCAAAACCCGCCAGCTCATAAAAATACTGGTTTTTAAGGCCTCTTTGAGGTTTTCTCTTTTAGATTCTCATTCTAAAAATACAATCAATAAAATTTGGCCTTGTTGAACTATTACAAAACCTAATACAGGCCGGGTTAATGTAATAACATGTTACCGTCATACTTAATAAAAAGATATATGCTCAGGGTCAAGAAGTAACATGA
Organism: Laupala kohalensis; assembly: GCA_002313205.1. NCBI lineage: Eukaryota > Metazoa > Arthropoda > Insecta > Orthoptera > Trigonidiidae > Laupala > Laupala kohalensis. Next base: position 621,717 of record NNCF01126069.1, read on the forward strand.
TACAACTTACCCTCGTTTTTTGTTACAACCTGCTCCATCAGCTCATTTTAATTGTTTTTCTTTCTTAAAAACTATAAAACTTAGAATGGAATTCAATGTTCAAAATCAAACTTAGATATTTTACCACTCTAACATCAAAAATCAAACAATCATTAATATAATGTACGATAGTGAAAATAAAAAATTACGTGGTTATATTTTTTACTATACTTGGTCAAATCGGAGCACGTGAGCACGTCCTGTCACAACGCGGTCTTCAGGGTAACTGACGGCGCTTTAGTAATACCTTGCTTTATAAGGCAGAATTTAAGCTCGATATTTGAATTAAATTTTTTTGAAATTCTCTATTAATATTGAGCGTTACTTCTTACCCCTCCCCCCAGGGGACTTACATCTAGTAAGTACGTGTTTGGCGAACACGGGGCCCCGAGCTGAGTCTGGCATTACTTCCACTTACTTGTGCCATGCTCCTTCCTTTCTCCTTCCTTTCTCTTTCCTGACCTTCCTTGGTCATCTCTTGTTCTTTTCGATCCCGACCCTATTAAGGCTAGGGTATCTTTCAGTTTCCTCATTTTTTTCATCCCTCTCATTTTTTGTCCTACCCCTCATGTTTTTGTCCCCCCTCATGTTATGTACCCCTTCATTTTCGCCCCCCTCCATTTGATGTATTTTGTGAGATATGTTTTGGTGTGTTGTAGATCAGGAGGGTGTCTAGTGGGTAGGGTTGAATCATTCGACGAATCCCACACGCGGGGAGAGTCAAGTTGGCTCTCCCTAGCGCGTAACTGCATTTTCCCTACCTGTACAAGTTTTTCGGGATCCAATGACCTTCGATGTCGACATGAGTCGTAAATCCCCACAAAAAAAAGAAGAAGAAAATTCTTACCCCTGTTATTTTAAGCCCCCGCGCCCCCTCATTAAACATCTTATATTGGCGACATGATTGTCGTCTCGTCTACGTATTGACAGAAGGTCGGGGTCCTGGTCGCGGCAGAAAATCAACAAATAATAAGCTTTACAATAGTCAAGGAACATTCATAAAACTCAGTGAAATTGTGTCTTATTTAACGCGACTTATTTAAAGATTTATTTTAATTTAATTATATTAAAAATACAATGTTTTAAAAATGTATCGGTCTCTGGTGGAGAAAAAAAGATTGACATGATTGCTCTGTAGGTTTTATATAAAAATAGTGTGCTGGAAATAGTAGAGTGTAGGCGCCTCCAAAGTTAAGCGGATAGAATGGAGAGCTGTTTCTGTGGAGTTATATATTTATAAAATTACGTAAAAATTGTGTGAAACGATCAGGAGAGGACCAATTCAGATACCTGGACGACTCTGGATGAGTTCTTCTAGTTATCAATAAATAACTATATGATGGTCAAGTAACTACACAGTATGAACATAATATCTCTAAACTGTAACTACTATAACTCCTACTAACTTATAATCTGCGGTTTCATATTCCGTGCTATAATGCGATGTATGAGATAACCCTAAGTATATTTTAGAGAATGAAATGATATAAACAGTATTCATCATTTCAATACTATTATAGCCGGGTATAATACGTGTGTTACCTATTACGATTAGAGGTTATCAAGGTTTACAACCTCAGAATCAGTTTAATCTCGAAAACTCGTTTGCATAATAATTGTTATTCACGACAGCATAACAGTGCCAGGAGCATATGGATGGACGGATATGGATTCTCGAATCTTCCCACGCACCAGTAGTTTTAACTCGTAAACCTACATAAAATACAGTCCTGTGGTAAACCATGGTTATCAAATGTAGTTTCCGCACGATATCCTGAAAGAGCTCTGTGAAAACAAAGACAAAAAAAAGAGAATTTGTTAATCACAAGTGTGTGCTTAAATAATTTTCTCATAGATTTGACCTATTTTAGCAGAATACTTTTGAAATATTCCATGCGTGATAGTGAACTGGATTAATGCAAGGCCAAGAATGAACTTTTTCTCGTTTCTTTCTCCAAATTTCACTTTTCGTACTGTATATGTTCTCCCCTTTATACCGTGTAGTCTGCAAACTATGTACTAGTTCTCTTGTTAAAGTTTTCCTCACTTTGCCACCCACCTCTGACATTAACCATATTATATTTGTGTTGCTTGAAAACATAAAATGCTGAGGGTAGAGAAAGTCAGTTGTAAGTGAGGGAAATTCCAGCTGCAAACCAATACCCAGTCGAATGAAGGATCGAGATCAGGCTGGTCCACTCAGCAATGCAATGGGAGTGAACGCGCTACACCACCACCGCAATCAGTTAATGCTACTATCTTTCTTTCCCAGCTGCATTACCATAATTTTTTGAAGTATTATATGAGACTTGTCAATCATATCATTAACGAATTCCTATAAAATTTTTAATTAACATATTTTACATGACTCCCCAGAGCAAAAGAGTCTGAAACAATTGTTAGGTGAAGCCCTTTATCATAGGTCTCAGCCTGAAACATATTTTGGTCGTGCCCTAAACATCTTTAGCAGGCCTAAAATATATGTAAATTCTATTGTTGGTTTCTTAGAATTTATATTACGGGGAAATACCCAATGAAATAAATAGTATGTCCCAATAACGTAAAATGATAATTAAACAGATGTGCGATAAAGGTTTTGTTGTAACGCAAGGCATTGTTATCAATTCCTTAATTTATGTCAAAAATATCGCTAAGAGGTATTCCTTCTTTCTGTCAGCAACGAAGGTTGAGTGGTTATCGTAGGGGCTTCTAGAGCAGGCTCGATCACGGTCGAGAACGATAGATTTTTCAGGTGCGAAAATCCAGACATGACGCGCAATACAATACGTAAAACATCCCTTAAATATAATTTATTTTTGGTGAAATTATTTCTCGGTGAAAAATACAGGCAAGAAAAGATCCGACGTTCACTGCCAACTGGTAGAAGAAGAATGAACGACGAATTTAGGGCCGCGAAAAAGTCTTAAATTTCGAACGGGTCCAAACTATTTGGCCGCAAAAATATTAGGCCGGCCCAATGAATTAGGCCTGAAGTTTCAGGCTTTTTCGCGACCTAATATTTCGGGCCGGCCCGATATTTCGAGTCGCGTAAAAAAACAGAAACTTCGGGCCTAGCTTCACCATGGGTACCACTGCCATGAATCACCACTACATTAATTTGTATCTTGATCATTACATGAACACTTTAGTTTTAGTAAAGGGATTTCTCTCGCAATGTCGTCAAGAACTAAACAATTAAACGTAAACGATTATACGAATTGATTCAGGTAAACGATTATATGAATTTTCTCAATATACATATCTTTCGTCTAAATATCCCAACTTTAAAATACGAAGAAAATAAATTTAAACATAATTTGAAAAATATACTTAGATTAAGAAAAGACGAATACCAGTCTCCAATTGCAGTTCATGTGTCATTCCAATTTTTGTAAATATAAAGAAGGAATGCATAATTTCTGCTTCCGATCATGTTTGTGTTCTTCTGTATAAAAGTTCACAACAGTGTTTTTTATTTAGTTTTATTTCATCGCGGAGAACAAACAACGAGTCTGTGAAGGAGCAAGTAGTACAACTATCGCAATAAAATTTATAATGTCTCATGCAACCATCAACTTCGACGTGTACGACACGGTTGCATAAATCAGGAGCGGCACTCACAAATTCAATGTTTTTCTGTAAGTTTTGATGCAACAGTTTTGGTAAAATTTTTTCCACCCTGTGATTTGGTTTGAATTTGCCAGATGTATGTAGATGTATGAAGAAGTTCTTGGATTGCGATGATAGAATACATGGGAGAATAATTTCCACCAAGGAGTTCGTTTGACCCGACGCTGAAAGGCAAAAGGGAGAGACGAAGAAGAAGAAGAGTTCGTTTGAAAACGTTCTAGCATGTCGTGTATTGACGGCGAGCGTACAGACTTATCTGCCCTGTTGGGGTTCGCTCTTGCGCTATTTCTGAGAAGCGTTTTAACAGTGAATTGGTAGAAAGGGTGCATGTTAGAAAGGGAGAATTGATAGATGCACATCTGCGTGTCGTAATGAGTCGCGTCATNATGTTAGAAAGGGAGAATTGATAGATGCACATCTGCGTGTCGTAATGAGTCGCGTCATAAGCCCCATCGCCGCTCTGGCGCGATCGGAGGCGAGCCCTATACACGACAGAACGCATCACGACACATTTCACGATTCTGTGTCTCTAACAACACTAGATGTACGAAACTGATATGATTCTGGCGCGTTACGACACAGTAGTATGTTTTTAGCTATAAGAGTGACTCACGGATAGAACAGCAGAGTTACAGACTACAGGGACAGTGGGAAGACGCTGAGATTTGTACCTTTATCTTGACCTTAACCTCTAGACTGGCTCCCGGACTCAACCTGAATTACAATGAGTACCATTTTATTATGGGGTGTGATGCCGAAGTTGTTGACTGGAGTGAGATGCAGGAGAGTGATCATCGAACCACCTTGTGTCGAGGTGAAATATTTTCTGTGGATATGCTTCTGGATTTAACAGGTAAACTGTCATTTCGGTCACAAAGTCTCACGGAAGACTAAGTAGTATATTAAATTTTACGACTGACGTTCATCAGGATATTGTCTAATTTGATTTAATGATTGCCAAACAATTCAAGAGAAACACTCTTTACTCTTCTGAAAAGAAATGTTTAAAATAATTTAAAATAAATTTCGATGAAACTAAGAAGCTTGTTGTAAATGTTTTTTGATGCAACAGTTGATTTATTTGATATTGATTTTCTTTGAAGGAATTATAATTCCACGACATGTTTCGTAGACAAGAGTCTGCAAAGTGTAGAGTGCGCTAACTATGAAGACTTCCATCATCGAGTCCGAGCACCACAAACGAGAATAAGTAATGTACGACCACGAAGTAATGTATACAAAGAGCGAGGGTCAACGCTGATAGAGTCAACTACCACCGGAAGCCGTAAGTCTCGAACCAATGTAGTAATAAAGGAAGGCGTAGGAGGGGTGGGCGTTGGGTGAAACGCTGAGTAACGTGCGGGGTGGGTGAAGCGGCGGGTGTCGGCGGCGGCCGGGCGCCAACAGCTGACACTCACAGACGGCCAATAAATCCCATGGCGCGCGGTTGGTGGCCCGCCCCACCACGTCTGTCCCCTTCATCACTTCCCCTCCCATTCCCCTTTGCGCGTCGCTTCCTCATCGGTGGGCCGTGGAGCGTGACGTGTATAAACACAGTGTAAGCTAATATTTAAGCCGTAAATTGACGGCCACCCGTCGGCGCGACTTCTACCGGCGGCTCCTTTGACGATGGTTTCGTTTTAATCGTGTTATTCTTCTTCGCGTGCTCTTCTTCTCGCTCTCCCAGCCAGTAACTTCTTTGCTTCAGCGCAGCCCAGTGCGGAGGATTGCCGCTAGAGGCGTTGAAGTCGACATCGTCAGGCGATCCTGGGAGTAGGCGCTGACAAAAGGGTATATTCATTAATCGGCAGTGTTAAACGGCTAGGAAGTTATTATATCCGACAGGTGAGAGGGGAATAATTATATTCGTGTATCTAATATGAATCAGTGAGTAAATAATTTATTTTACAGTAAGTAAATTATAATTTGTTTTGCAACGATTATATTTAATGTACTGTTTGAGAAACGAAACATACAATCTCGTTCGTTCAGAGTAATTGATTACGAAAGTATTCCAATGGTATAAAATCATATAATTAAAATATAATAAACCTGATGGTCTAGGTAACGGGCAAGAAAACATGACGAGAGAGAACGTGGCATTTATTGCATACTAGCTGAGTTCCCATGACTACAATTGGATTAGGTTTTGAATTTTGTATGTAAATACTAGTTCTTTAATCACCGTTGATATTTATCGAACATGTTTGTTCTTTACTGTACCGGACGATAAAAAAACTCGAATAGATAACCGAGTTTTCCATTGTCAAAATTGCATCTACCAATAAAGGTAGATTTTCTGTTCACTATATCAAAATAACTTAATTTCATCACGCGTACATAGTTGTATTCATGAATAAACAAAGGGTTTCTAATAATACAATAGTCAACATTATTGTAAAGGTACTTATGACGTACCAAAAATGTTCATAGTATTTGGATCGCAACCCACTGCAGAGACCATTATATAAAAAGAACTAACAGCGAACCTAAAACTAAAATATTATTTCCAACAACAATAACAATCATGTACACTAATATATAATGCATTATTTATCATTGAAGTAAAACATAATAAAACAAACCAGGCATCATAAACAAAACAAAGAACATGGGCATAGAAATAGGTTGGCTAAAATAAATCCCATTATGTGATTGTTAGAACTTCATGAAACAGAAATGAAATAAAATCATTAGCCATATAATTACCAAAAATCTGCATATACTATTTAAATTCAATTTTGATAATCTTTTTAATATTTCTATCTATCCAGCTAATATTTCTATACCGACGTACATATAATTATTCTTCACTGTTTGTCAAGTAAACAAGAAAATAGTTTGTTGACTGTAGATTAAAAAGCCGTTCATAAGGTTATTCAATTTTACTACAAATATTTCATGCGCTGTGACAGTTTGTAAACACTATATGGAATTCTGTTGAAACACTGGAAAATCCAACAGTCGAAACATAGTAAAAATAGTTCAGCTTTTCTGAATTTAGTATATTCCTTCGAGTTAAATCACGAAAACAATTAAACTTCTGCTTGTAGAGCAATCAAATCTACGAAATACATGTACGACATAAAATAAATTATAAGAACGACAATTCATGATTAATGAAACATCGTGTGTTTTGTTTAGTTCTCTAAGAGCGATAACCAAATCATTTAATCTTAGAAGTGAATTAGGACACTTAAATCAATATCAGGATCTCGAGAGCTCTGAAAACTGTAGGAAAGTAATAAAAATATCCTCTATCTTTTAAGTATGTGGCAGTAAAGGCCAAGGAGTGGTGTATTTGGCTAAGGAGCGTGTAAGAGCTACTGTTTCTTTCCAAAGAGAAAAAATGTCGCGTATAACCAAAGATTTTCCCCACCAAAATATTATTCTTAGTTATATGTAAGCAACCAAAGCTGTAACTAATTACAAAGTTTTGCCCTAACTCTAAAAAAAAGTTAGTTTGGATCATGATTTTACCAAAATTTCTATACAAGCGAGTTAAACAATATATTTTATACCATGTACTTTGTTGTCAGAGAATTGAATGAGTCATTCTAAAAAAGTGTCAAAAGAATCCTTTCGGAATTAAAAATATATTTCAACTAAATAATGAAGAGTAGTGACAGGGTATAAACTTTGTATCTGTAGAACTATTCTTTACTCACAGATAATATGAAGATATAAAACGACAAAGCCATATTATATGATATTCCAAAATTATATCAGAGCCTCTTTTAGGTAATATTCTGCTGAATGCTAACGTCTGATAAAGAAAAGATTAATTGACCCTAAATTGCATGGGAAAACGTGAGACAAAGTGTAACGTTCCGTGGGTTTTTTAGACGCGAAAAATAATAAAGTTGCGCTCTGTCCCACAATCCGAATGCAAAAACAGTTCATTCGAGCCTGTAAACGATATGGTAAGTCCGGCTCTAAATTGAGTTTTGAGAGCTTCATCAAAAATTGATCGACGATTATTCACATATAGTGTGTTACGAGATTGTTACACGGTTCAAATTGTATTATTTGTGCAAAGAGCCGGGAATTAAACTTTGAGTGGATATCAATACTGCTGGTCGACTCGTAATAATGATATACACAACTCAAAGTATAACTGTAAATAAATTCACGAAATTATATGACATAAATATTTTATTTGTGATATTATTTCAAACATACAATATCTAATTCGAGTACTATAACATTAGCAATATTGGATTATACATTGATCACAAGAAATGGCTCTGATATTTTTGAGTACAACGACTAAGTTTCGTGAATCATACGTTAATAAATTCATTTCTAGAAATATTTGCTTTTGTTCTTTCGAACGCCAAAAACGTGTTACGGACGTTGGTAAACAACTTATTAAACAGCCTTTGTATCTTTTTTCCTGAGTCATAATAAGGTACAGAAAGTAATCTATCCCTTTATGATAACATAAATCGTTTCTTGGGAATAAAAAAAACTGTTTCATCTGTAAATAAAAATTATGGGACATGTTAAATGCAAATTTTACATATCGCTCATAGTACACGTGGAGAGGACTGCAGTCAATGAAATATGCGAGACACACGTCAAATTATTTGGTCAAATTACTCAAATCTTTTAATGAAAACTGAAAACAATTTCATGACTGAAATTATGTTTGCTAATAAATATTTTCGAAATAATAGACTTTAATGTGTTTCAGCAATATAAGAATGGATTTAACATTACAATATACAGGTATCTTTTATCTGCTCATAAACTTTGGCCTTATGAAAACAGCGACGAATTGACGCAGAGGTGTTAACGACTATACCACTTAGCATTTAATATGTGTAAGGTTTGGTGGTCTGGGTGGCAGTGGTGCACAGTTGAGGAAGGCGGACTGGTGGTGTAGTGTTTAACATCCTTTCGATCAAAGGAGGAGTCCCGGGTTCGATTACCGGCTCGTCGTCATTTTCATATGGTCAATGTAATCAATTATTCTCTCAATGTATAGGTGCACGAAAGAAATATATGCCTCTTTTGTCTACAATTATTTATGTTAGTCTAAGTTTCGACACGTCTTTTACGTTTTTATTAAATAAATTAAAATAATAAAGATATTACGAAACTATAAGATAATAATAATAATAAATTTATTATCAAAAAACAGTACAGACTGCGTATGACCACGTGGAGGACAATAAACTAATTTACTCTCCGGAAGCAAGCAAGGGACCATCCCATCAATAACAATAAAGGGCCCTAAGGCAGAAACGGATTCAAATTTTTTTTGCATAAGTTCCTAGAAAAGATAAAAAGTTAGCTGCGAGTTATAATACTAATAGAATGTCAATATGTTTGTAATTTTAAGCAAAAAAAAATTACATGTACAAGTTATTATCGAACTATAGATTATTCTGAGTATAGTGTTTAAAAATCATAAGAATTGAAATAACACTAAATTCACGATTTATTGTTACAATAAACACGCCCCTAGACA
>NNCF01126069.1:637824-652223 GCA_002313205.1 Laupala kohalensis
ATATATAATACTCTTGGCTATAAAGTAGTTCGCAGTGCAGCATGCAAGTGTCGAAATTAAATTAAATTTTTTAAATGTATATTGATACAGTTTATTTAAAGAAAACGAACGAAAGAGTTTATAACTCTCGAAATAAATATTAATTATTGGCTAGTTATCAAACGTTTTTAAAAAATATATTTTGAGTTTTATGTACCCCCTAAGAATCGTACCTCTTACGTATCATCAGCGGAATCCTTGCACCATGTTCAAGTAGGTTTGTTTCCTCGAGATTTGAGCCATGAAATTTTGAATTCAAAGGTCTTAAAAATAGGTATTCCTTTACAATTTCACTACGTACTATGGTAATAATTCTCCACGTAGCTCATTCATACTTCATTAACTGAGATATTATATGGTAACTGTAAAACAGGAGGTCGCCAATTTTTCATACGTCTCCATTTAACATATTACATTTTAAAAATTGATTGATTAAAAATTTTCCTTAAAGCAAGAAATAATTTTTTAAATGTATAATATTATAATCATCTTGAAATAGTCTCATAGAGTAACAGTAAAACCGCTATTAATAATCTTGAAATTTCAAGTTCTCACAACCAATACACAAAACCTTTGCGAATAGTTAGTAAATCGACCAGAGGTTATCTCCTGTTAAGCCGTTAGGTGAAATATCAAACTCACAATACTTAAAAATGTATGTTTATTGAATAACCCGGGTGAACGTTTTACATTGTCATAAAACTGGGTTTTCCAAGGGTTGAAGGTACCTTCTCCCTCCAAATTGAAAAAATATGTTTTTTCAGTTTCAAATTTTTTAACATAAGCTCAAAAAATTCTGGCTTTCAGAAACAAAAAAATATTTACGCAGAAACTGGAAACGTGCGATTTTTTTACTACAGTTTAGAAAAATAAAACTCTACATTCGTTCTTACGTAATATTTTGTGTGTTGCAACATTCGAAATTTCTTAATACGTGTTTCTCGCTGTTACTTGAGTTGAACATGAGATATATCTAGTATTAGAACGACCCTAATCTAGTATTGCTATTTCATTCCAGTCGTTAATTGTTTGCTCTTGAATCGACGCTGATTTTTCTGTTTTATTTGTTAAGTAGCTCAAGTTGCCCTCGAGTTAGATCGATTTTAAGCAGAAAAATTGGATTACTTTTACATCGTCCAATGTCATCCTCATTGATGACTACTTATACATTCTCCTTGGATGATTGACGGTATGCAAGTTGTTATATCTTCTTTATTATAAAAGGTGTTATGAAGAATTTGTTACATGAAGAACGGTGCAGAATACTATCCACTTTAATGAATGTTAATTTTCTCCTGCTTTTATGGTTTTTAGTTTAGTCTAATCAACGTTGCATCAAGTATTATAGATAAAAAAGATTTAATTTACATGACATATGAATAACAGTTTTTCAATTTACAAGAGAAAATACCACATTCAACCGATGTCAAATCACTAACACTTCCTTTAGGCAAAGCCCCATATCTAGATGAAAGTTTTCACGTTAGTAACGGGTCACAGAACAATTATATGTAACTGGGAGTCATATATTATCGGCTGACAGTTGAGCAAATTTTGAATTTGTTAGTAAGTTTGTATGCTTAACACGAACACGTGGGAACTAAAACTATATAAATAGTAGAACACAACTAAAACATTATAGATGACTATAAACAATAAAGTGAATATTTAGTAACTTTATCGAACAAACATATCGTTTATCAATAATAGGACCTTATTCAAGTGGCATTAGTAAACTTGCATTCTCAACCCACATCTACAACAGCAAACAACGCTCATATACTCTCAGACAAATAATTTCTCCGCTACGTTTTACAGGAAATGACTTTAGAACTTTTGAGTAGAAGCCAAAAGGAATCCATATTTCTTGTCGAGAGTCACAACTTGCAAAAGATTCGCAATTTCTCCGAAATACAACACACACAAAACTCATTCCTGTATCAACTACGACAAACAAGTTTAAGGGTTTTAATGAAGGAAATGATGTCAATGTCCACAAAAGAACGAAAACAATTTTTGTATGTAATTTATTCCGATTTATTCTGTTTTTTCTAACGAGACTTAATAACTTTATTTTTCTCATGACTTTATCACAATATATCTGCCTCTTATCTACATTTTTAGACATTATTTTTAAAAATATGTATTTATATGAAATAAAATATGTAAAGACAGGAAAATAAGGTAATAGGCAGACATAAAGCTTTAAGAAAAATACGTTAAGACTTGAATAGAGACTGGGTAAAATGCAACATTGTGAATGTTGATAATGAATAAACACTATGAGTCGTCACATCTCTGTGTAAATTTTATGCAGTATTCTTTCTCATTCGCCTTTCATATGAAGTAAAAATGTTAGTTAGTGATTAAGTCGTCTAGATAGTATTATCCTAACATTAATATTCTTAATCCGTTTTTCCCTGATTTAAAGAACTTGTAAATGCAGAAGTAACATTTTGACAGTAACTTCACTTTCTGCTCTCAGTATAACAATGCCTGAAGGTAGAAATCCATCCGTATGTAATCAAATCGTGTAATTTAAAACATAAAATTTATCGAGAGCATGGAATTGTCAAAAATTATTAAAATCTCGTGAAACAATTAAAAATCGTATGTGTGAATGCGTAAACTGTGTGATTATTAATTTTATTATTTTCATTTTCTTCATTCGAACTAAGAATTATGAAATATAATATTTAAATCTATATGACAAATTATACACGATTTATTTAATATCGCATTAAGGCAATCAAGCACGTCATAATTTGTAATATGTCTAGGAGATATAAGATAAGGTTTTTGGCCTAGCCTTGGCAAGTGCAACCCATGAATGTATTATACTATTATGTTTTTTTCATTGAGTTAGGTTGGTAACGGAACGTGGTGTGTTAGTGAATTATACGGCGCGATTATAAGAAATTAAACTGATGGATTCCACACAAAATATGATCATATGATACAACTTTTCATTTGAACAAAAACATTAAAAGACGTTTTTTTTTTCATATGAGCTCAGGAGGTAGTTACGAATTCTCTTCCAGTTGATCCCACTCCATGAGACTGTTTAGATCTTAAATCTTCTCTGACGTTGAGATGACGGCGGTGCACGCCAAATTTAGCTCTGGATTATTGACGTTCAAGCTGACCGAACGGAAATTAGCTTTGTTCTCTTGTAACAGCTCAGAAGAATTTAAGTTTCGCATGAAACAATTTTGTTTGGTCTATCCTGGTAAGGAGAGCACAATAACTTAATGCTTTTAGCTTATTACACGAAGCGTGTGAGAAATACCATGATCATATCTTTAAATGACTACAAATTATATTCTAACTTTTAAATGCTATATCGTATTTTTTAAACTTATATTCTCCGATCGTGCTTATCAAATCACACGTATTAGGTGCTATTAAAAATATTTTCTGAACAGCACATAGCATAATGTTAAATTTTGAGGTATTCACTATTTCCATAATAATTTGATTTTAAATGCAAATTTAATTCGTATTGCGGTAAGTTCCTAAACCGTCTTACAGTCAACAAAACTACTACTAGATCAATTAAAAAAGACCCCATAGATAAACGTTAATTCATGAACTGTCCGATTTCTCAAGGATTCATTACTTTGACTTTGAAGTTCATGTTTAGTGTTAATTTGCTATCTTCATTAATATTAAAATTATTCTTATTACTGGATAACCGTTCTATGCACGATTTACTGCTTTCACGATACAATGGGTCTCAAGTAAGTATGGCTGCGAATGTATGTGGGAATATACAAGTTTGATATATTGTAAGTTGTTATATTTTATTTCCAATTAAATGAGTCGAATTGTGTTAGTGACAGTAGTAGCCTAGTGAGTAGCATCTATGCTCTCAATATACCGTCAAATGGGACAACATGTGTACGATAACGCTTGGCCGGACAAGGTACGATGCTGTTTTCTTATTCGCTCCAGACAATTGCTGGTTCGATACCTCCGGTATATTCGTTTTTCTCTTTTATGCTTATTCTAATTTTACGCTTACAAAAATACTTAACAATAGATATGAAGCAACGGTGTTTTAAAGGAAGCCCACGCTACCAACACTAAGAAATCCAAGGCCACGAGTAAGGAAAATAATTCCTAGCTTGAACAACATCAGGATGAATCTACATTCCATTTGAGGAATAAGTACCAAAAATAATTATTTTGGCTATATAATTTGAGGAATGAGTACCAAAATAATTATTTTGGCAAGTCGATTCCATTTGTTGTTCTGAGGAAAACGCATATCATTCCTTTTTTGTGGTATACTGATGAGACATATCGTGATCAAATAGGATCAATCAGTACTTTTTTCTGTTCGTCTTACGAATATATAGCGATGAATTGTTTACCAACCGTCTTCCGACCCTCTTCAAAATTTTCTCAACTAAAATGGTTAGTATAAGGTTGGGATAAGATTAGACAAATTGTTTCGAAGTGTTTTCTCGTGAGTCATTCATAATAGCTAGGTATATGCAGGTTAAAAAGAGAAAAAAATATGATAAAACTCAGCCTAAAACATCTACGTTCGTAAGACGAATTGCATCGCAACGTAGAATCAACATACATCAGTGATCTCGGTAGAAAAACACGCTTCTGCAGCTGCTAAGGAAACCTACCTCCGGCCACAGTCTGGATTGAAAAGATGAGAAAAGTTCTCCCACGGCGAAAACTGAAAAACCTTGCTCGCTTGCCGTCATTCATCTTCTTAAGAGTCGACGACAGCCTATCGAAAACTTGCCGTGGCAATACGTGAAAAATTGCGAACCTTTAGTTCCACGGGAGAAGTTGAGCCAACGCCTCTGACACATTCAAGAATATGAGGTGACGACGCGAGTTGCGAAGTGTGGAACTGAGTTCCAGAAATAATAAAAGACGAATTGAATCATGTCAAACCGTTTTGACTTTCAAGTTCGAAAAAGTTATACAATTCACAATTTAGGGATACGAAAGTGAAAACTTCTATTATCCCATTTCGACGCTATGCGTTTCCAATTTAAGACGATTCCGACTTGATATCCATTCTATTCTGAGAGTTAACCCTCCACAAATTTTAAAACATTAGTTTCTTTAATTTTCTGTCATTTTATAGTGTTTGTATAAAATACTCTTTTTTTAGAAAAGCGGATGCAAACTGCGTATCACCACGTAGAGGACAATAAACTTATTTAGTCTCGGAAGCAAGCAAGGAGCTATCCGATCAAGGGCACTAAGGTGGAGGAGGATTGAACATTTCGGCACACTCCTAAGATAGGAATAAAAATAGTAAGCTATGTGTTACAATACCAACACATTTGTATTTAATTAAAAACAAAAAACAAAAAAAATTCTCATGTACGTATTTTATACGTACTATACGAAACTATAGATCTTTCAAAAAATATTATTTGTAAATCATCATTATTAAAATAACCCTAAATTCGAGATGAATTGTTACAATAGACATCCGCCCCAAGTTATACCAGAGAGCATGTATATAACATCTGCCTCTACCCAAAAGAAAACACGAGAAAAATCCGGGTCATGATTGACACAACTATGCCAAGGTTGAGTACAGAAAAAATCAAACTTACATGAATAATAATAAACAATGAGAGCAGGAAAAATATTTAAATTTAATCAGTTACTTTGAAAGCACAGGAGCAATGGTGTGATAAAGTACAATTATTAATTAACTTTTTGTGTAATCATTATATATTAAGTAAAAGATCGATTTTACATACTGTCTTCACAGGCAAAGGAAGGGTACAAAAAAATATAAAATCAACTCGAGTTGCCATAGTTCTAGTAATTTTAAAACTATGAATTCGATATTGGTAAGTGTGCGAGTTCTCGTTAAACTTGGCACTCGTTTGATAGCAAGATGAGTAGACCTGTAAATTCTTTTCAGATGTTAGGCATACGTTTCAGTCTCATAACTTCGCTTAAATCCAATCCGTCCAATCAAATATTCAAAGCTCTACCGTCATAGCTACGCTGACACCGTTTAAAATTGACAGAGATCGTAGAATGAGAATTTTCGCGTATTTAACTTAACGTAATTGGTTCGCCGAATGGCAGGTTACAATTTAATTTTTCTTCGTAAAAGACCCTTTTGCTTACAGTAAAAGTGAACTGAAATAACATATAAATAGAAAAATTTGTGTTATACTTGATTTAAACTATAAGAAATATCTATTATTTTCAAACTTACTTTGTGCATGTGATCGTTAAGTATAAAAAATCTGCTGTTTACTCGTTCATAAAAATTGCTAATATATTCAAATTTTTTAAAGAATAAAACAGTCGTTTAATCTTCAGAACAATACAGGAGACTCCTGGTATATAATCGGAAAGTTTTCTCATCATCACTAACTAGTTTAAACTAAATTTCGTTTTTTCAACGATCAATTCCACAACTTATAAATTCTTACGAAGACTTAAGTATTTACGAAGAAATGGGTTATACAAAAAATGGTTCTAGGGAGAATATTCAATGTTTAACTAATGACCTCAAAGGTAAAAGTTTACAGAATGTTCACATTTTAGAAAAATTCGTTTCACATGATTAGGAATTGCACGTCGGAATATAAATAATTCTTATGACATCCGAACCTCTAAAAACTTGTAATATGATTCGATAGATCGATTTATTTTAATTCAGTTTACCTCACATTATAGGCGTCATTTATAAACACCTTAACTAGTTTGCATCTTTAGATTCACGAATATTAAGGATAAAATTATTCCCAATGAATTTCCATAAATATTCCAATTCGTATTTTTCATCAAATTGTTGACAATACATTGTTTTCTCATTATTCTCGCAAATCGTTTCCTAGACATTTCAAAAGTGAAGTTAAATATACAAAGACATTTTTTTACATATGTACATTTTTTTTACATATGTACATTTTTTTACCATTAATTTTTTTCTGTAAAATAACTTTTGATTTATTCCTCATGTCAAGAGAAAGTCGGAAGCTAATTCTCTAAAAACTAACTCTTTTCAAACATTGTAACTGTTCTTTTTAAAAAAGTCGAACTCCTGGATGTGACAATACCTTTGTTCCGTGTTTACGAAGTGCAATCACGTTCACTATTCACAAAATTAATGATTAAACTAGAGGCCATTAACGGAAGAAGTGGAAAATGAATTGGTTTAATTATTAGAAGAGTGATAGGGGAGTGTCAGAACAAAAACGGCGAAATTTTGTAAGAATTACTTTCTATAAGCATTTTATATACATTATTTATTATATCACAAGTGTCAATATTATTTTAATATTTAAAATACTAGATATGCACATTTAATAATATATCATAAAATTTTGAAATGTCATGTTGGTTGGGTGTGTTTTGATGTGGATTCTATTTAAAGGTGATAAAAAAAGTAAAAAATCAAACAATCCCACATCAGACCACGAAGGGTCCATGGGGTTCGCGAAGAGTAGAACCCCGCAATTTCTTGACCTCGGTGCTAGAAGGAGGAGATGTGGTCAGCATCTCGCTCCGACCGGTTTGACCCCAGTACTCATTTTTATAGCAGGCTGAGTAGGTCTGGGAGTCAGTCTGCATGTTGAGGTGTGACGAAAAATCCCCACCTCATCGGGAGTCGCACCCCGCCCATCCATCCAGCAACTCAGCTCTCTACCCACTGAGCCACGCTGACTCCTATTTAAGGTTGATAGAAAATTAAACTATATTATAGGATTCACCGATTATTCTTCAATCTAAATGTTTTCACATTAACTGTATGACATACATTAGAAATAGTGTGTTCATTGTTTAAACAATGTAATGTTAATGTAAATATATTGAAATATATGTAAATATATTGAAAAAATTAAATACAAAATTAGTTATAAACTCTAATAATTAAATAGATGAATTTTCTTTGCTTGTCAAACTTAAATAATTATAAACCTCATAAATTAGCATTTCTCGGTGTTCATCTCCTTGCTTTCTTGATGATCAAAAGACGTTACATCTAAAGGAGCCATGTCCGATGCGTTAAGTGGGAGTAGTAGAAACTGGAAATGTAAATCCTTGATATGTGTAACCGTTGGCAGGGTTCGTGTGCTAGCATCTTGCAATAATATGTCTTTTGAAAGATGTTCATGACATTTTAGTCTGATCACCTACCACGACTAGTTCTTGAGGATATCTGAATACAACAAGGAGATAACAATGCTTCCTCTCGGCATGAAAGGCTTCGAAAAACTTTTTTTTACATTTTAATCAGTTTTTGATTTCCCAGTCTATAACAATTCATCAAGGTTCCATCTTGTTTTCTTCCATTTATTTATGTATCTTCAAATTTATCAAACGATCTCTTTCGTTTTCACCGTAACATAAAGAGAATTACGAAAGAGATACTTGCTTGCTTCCGGAGAGTAAATTAGTTTATTGTCCTCCACGTGGTCATACGCAGTTTGTACTGTTTTTTGACAATAAATTTATTATTAAATTTATTATTGATAATTCAATCGAAGCCCACTTCTATTAGTGTACCATAAGTCATAATTGAAATTTTAATGCGTATTTGCTACGGATAGGGAACTTAAATTGGAATCAACGTGTGTGGATCAGATAGTGAATCAGATGAACAAATAATAGACCGACATATGGTAATGTAAGATGACGCTTTATGAACGAGATAAAATGAGGAAACAACTGGAGGAGTTGGTCAAGGAAAAAGAAACGTAAGAAAAAGTGGAAAAAATTACGTTAGAGATCGCAAGCGAGAGGTATGTAATAAAATATAATGGACAAAAAAATAAATGGGAAGAAAAAAATTAAGGTCTCTTGAAAAAGTGTTTATCCTGTAGTGCCATCCCATCGCGTTTGGCAATACATAACACCGTGACAATCATCTTTCCAGACGACCGCAGCTCTGTGTGAGAAATTTCTTCGTTTTTGGCGACGAATGACGCTATTTCTCACTAGCTGTATTCGTCTCTTGCTGGCAGTGCTGTACCCTAGTATTGTCGTCTACCATTCAGGGATATATCAAAACAAGGTTCCTTACACATTGATGAAATTCAGAATATAGTGTGAAACACTGACCCAAAACTCATCTAATCGTATATGAAGGAGATGACCATTTAGCCTGCAACCACGTGGATAAACGACCTCGCTGACACCGCTCACATGTTTCCGATACGATGTAAACCACCTAATAAATACTCGGTTGAAACAATAGAGACGTTGATATTCACGAAACTAATGATTGTTAATCAGGGTGTAAAAAATGTAAACAACCCTCAAATCCACTAAACTGAAATCCCACACTTACTATCTTATCCACGAGCTCGCTGCCTCAACCCGTTCAACCGTTAGCCNAACTGAAATCCCACACTTACTATCTTATCCACGAGCTCGCTGCCTCAACCCGTTCAACCGTTAGCCGTCCGGTCCCCTCGGCAGCTCTCTTGTCTCTGTCCGCACTCCGTCATCAGCCATCGATATATCGACAGTCACCAAACTATCGATCTATGGTGTCTGCTGGAGCTCGTTCTATGAGAGTTCACAGATATCTCACTCCTGCCAGGCGGCTCAGTCCATGATATCCACGCCTACAAGTGGAATTACATTCGTTGCTTCTTCCTTGCAAAGTAGTCCAAAGTTCTTGCAAAGTATACCACGAAACCAAATAAATTTAAAAATCAATCAAATTATCATAAATCCACGGCATATATAATAAACGCCTTCCTGACTCACTGATTCTCCCTTATGATATCTTCAACTGTGGCGATGATATCGCAACTCAATGAGTCTGACCAGATTGCAGAGCATCCGTCACTGAATTGGCGTCAACCACGAACTTTGTCTTCCATTCGTATTGCAGTAGAGGTAAGCAAGGACACCCCCCCACAAAAATAATGAGCCTTTATTCTCCTGTGAATTTCAATAGGTTTCATCCCTTCATCCTACAAAAAAAAAAAAAGTTACAGAGCGCAGCTCTTCCTTCGCTACGTTCAGCTATTTATTTTTTAAAATTTATTTCATACCATTTGGCGAGGTTCAGACCATGAGGCCTACTCTTCCACCTAACCGTGACTTGGATAACGGATTTTGAAAGGTGAGATGTTGGGTTGCCAGGGAACTTATGGTACCGAACCGACATTTGTCTGGAGTTGGCGAAGGAAACCCCTGCTGTAACCCTCTCCTAATTCGGCCAAGCAGGGTTTGAACCCACGATCTACCGCTCAGCGGGATCGTGGAAGCGAAGACGCTATCACTAGACCACCGCTGTCTGTGCGGTAATCATCTGAACACTACATTGGCTGCTTTCAGCATGCTACATGTCTCACTTGCTACAAACCACTAGCACACCTGCTGCCAACTCCCAAGGCTGTAGCTCCTCCTATTTTTCATATCACAATTAAGGTTTTTATTTGATTTATTTACATGCAATAGAATTTCTCAATAAATACTATTTGGAACTAAGTGCATGTTATTCTAAAAGAATCAATTTGCGAAAAATAACTTTAAAATAATACAATTATTTAAAAATCAAACTGCCAAGTCCACAAAGTATTACATTATTTTATATTGTCACTGAAAATTGTCCAGAGAGATCCAATGTTATCTTACATTTCATATTTCTATATATCTGTAAAGCACAAAAACCTATTATAACTTAGTAAATGCAGTAAAATATTGGAATTTTCATAAAATAAAACTACAGATCAAATATTATATACATATTTGTGTCTGGGAATATATAACGCCAATATTTTTTTCGTTGTTTTGTTTTTCAATAAACTTTTGAAATTACTTTATAATAGTTTTGACTCTAATGACGCCTCATTAAAAGTGCACCTTTTTTGCCAATCCCCAACACTAAGACATTTACTCATAAGCTTTAAATATATCAGTAAATTTAAATTTTGGTTATTGAACTTGCTTTCGTTAACATGTTACGGAGAGAAACGAAGGGTTATAACAAAAGACGCTCTGATTGCGTTGCATCGTCTTTACCGAAAACGCGTGCGCTCTACTACTCTCATCTGCTGCACATGTTAGAGGCAGTGGTAGGAGCCACAAAGCAGCTTTCATTACACGCATTCCTCAGAGCCACCAGCTGAGAGAGAAACTTCGCTCTGCACAACCTTTCGCGCTGCTCCGCGTTCAACATCAGGTCCCTAGCGATGGCGAACACTTTGTGTGTCCCTGATGCTGTTGACATCGTGCGCAGGTGCAAGCATTTCCATGTACTGACGCGCCACGGACGTTACTTCCATCATTTAGACTTCTCCATCATCCAAGCTTTACACTCCCCGAAGTCCATAGCTTTTCTCAGTGGCGGTATTAAAATGGGGGAAAAAAATTGTGTACCACTAAAAGTATCGGGGTGGACTGCACGAATTTCGCTATCCTTCCTTATTATATTATATGCTACTGTAAGATTCTCCAGATCTAGCTAAGGCACTGTCCAAATCAATTAATGTAGAAATCTTGATATGTATTTTTGTAAATAAATAAATTAAAGGAAATATGCTTAATTTACGAGGTCACAAGGTTTGTTTAATATGTTATTTATGAGTCTATGTTCAATGTAGCTAAAATATAAATATAACAATCTATTTTTCTCCAAAAAAGTGGAGGGGCGATCACCCCGTTCCCTAATTGTCATCATTGTTTTTCTTAGGTCACCGAGTCTCATGATAGCATCGTGATCCCACTACTACTCAATGTTTCAACCATTTTTTTTTTTCAAAATGCGTTATATCATTCAGAAATCTTACTGAAAAAGTAAACATATAGTATTGATTTTCTTCAAATTCAAGATTTCGTTTTATCTCAATGCTCGATTGTTTCTATAGAATTAATAAATTTAATGATTTACGCTAATGAATTTTTAACTCCCCCATTAAATATTTTATATTCAAGTTAACACGGCCACCCTAAGACCACCTAAGATCTGGCCGTAGTAAAATAAGGTTCATTTGTCAATTTTTAAATTCACTGTACACTTAAGTACAGACTATATTTACCATGCAACTATTGAAAATAATTTATAAATACAATTTAATGCATGTTTATTAATATTTATAATGGCAATGTGCTCACTTGTGTACTTTATCTCAGTAGTCTCTTCCAAACCGAATGTCTACTTGAATATATTTTGCTTGCTTCCAGTGTGGTTTATGGTAGATACAATATTAATATTCCCATTTTAATAGAATATTGAAACATACAATATGTTGGTCTATGTAATGTTATGTCAAAATGCTTAATTTTGTTTTATAGTAATATTTACATCTTACTTACAAGAGTACGAAAATTTAAATCACAGATATATGTATGATAATAATACTCAAAAACATTTTTAACAGGTCAATTCTTAATACACATCATGTGATTCACATTTTCATATAAAAGATTATTCTCAAGAATGAAGATGGAAATACAAAGGATATTGATATATTCCGTTGAACTTTAATTGGAAACCAATAATGAAACAATTTTTCCACATGTTCATTAAATAAAGTATCAATCTCTGAAACATTTTCAAGGGTTATAATTTAAAGAATGTATCTATTTCAATCTATCTNGTATCTATTTCAATCGATCTCATACTCATAAAATTTCACAGACCTCCATAGTAACTACAAAGCACAGCATTCAATAGGAAAGGATGTTTAAAGCATATAGTACTAATCTGGAAATCACCAGACTCAGTGTTATATTTCATAACAAATTTTCAATTCTAACATGTCAACTCTACCTAGTATAAGAGATTAAGTTACTGTTCGATTTTTCAGTCTATCTCAATATGGTATGAGTTTATCATATTGATCATATTCTTTATTCTCATAATTTACGACTGAACATGTTATGTTGTACAGTAAAATGTACAAAGAATAAAATACCGAATGGAAACACTGAAGAAGAAACTATTTTAAAAGTGTCTCAATGATTTCATGTGGTATGAGAAACCTCTTATACTGGCAGCACTTCAAGAAACAAAACTGACATTACTCAATATGATCGAGCGACTTGATTAATTCTTATTGTTTATTGCCATGTTCCACTTTCAGTCAACCAATTGCTTTTTCAACCACCGCAAAACTTTTAAAATTATCAGAGTTGGTATACAATAATTTATTTCAGATCATGTAAATTTTTTAAATAATTTAAATAAGTAGGAATCTAATATTCATATGGAACGAATCAACATTTAAGTTAAATATTTCTCGTGAAAATATATTTCGAAAGGCCAAATGGTCATAGTTGAGAATTAATCACATGTGTAATAGGATGATAGTAGAATTACCGGAATTATAACTCAATTGCGTTGGAACCATGAACTATTAAAAATTATGAACAATGAAAATATATTAATTTTAGCTCCTACGTAGTTCAATTGTTATATTTAATGACACATTTAATGTCCGTACCAAAAATTGTAACGATGCATTAAATAGCCATGACAATTTATTCGAACTAAAGAATTAAATATCTAAAGAATACTCTGCATGGTAAATAATTATAGCATTTTAAAATATAATTTAAAGCAGTGTGAGAATTATCATACTCTTCACACTACACATTGAGAAGCGAGCGAAAGCAATATACATTATTCCACTAAATGCGATATATGATCTAAGAATATTTTCTTGTTAATATAAAATTGATGATATAAAGTAAATTTAGTACTATATCATATCTAGATTTCGGTTTACTATAAATCCTACGTTATCTTCAATAATGGTCTCCCAAGATTCAACGTTTCCAAATATTCACTACCCCTCAAACTTTTGAGTTAATGAGAAGAAGAATTTCCAGCATGCTAAATCCACACTTTAAAGTCTATAATGCAACTTCTTATCTCCATCTTTCAAGCAAAATACTACTTACTGTTGACGTAACATAAATCAAGGGTTGTAATACAACTACAACAACCCCGACATTTCATTTCCACCAGATGAAATGAAGAAGTAATAAGTATGCAATTTCGCGATGTTAGCAAAGAAATTCATTGGCTAATAAAAGCGAAGTCCAACATTTTATGAGTTCCAGCAAATGCATTCCATTACCGTCTGAGACAAGAGATGGGTTGCCCGCGGGACAATGCCGTAGCGGTATACGGAAGAAGAGTGAGCGAGTTCAACACAAGAGAATGATTCAGTATGGAGTTAAGGCTTCATTTCCGTGAAGGAGCTGCATCTGAAAGAATGTGTTTTCATCACCTCTAAGATAAGGGTTGAGATAAGAGTTAATAAAGTTGTTAGTTGAAGTAATGCGAAACCTTTTCACGAAATCTGGAACTGACACTTTTATGATTATGTGAGATAAATATAAACCATTTGAAAGAGAAGCTGCTAAAGACATACCCCCCCCCCCCC
>NNCF01126069.1:652236-662844 GCA_002313205.1 Laupala kohalensis
TTTTTTATTTTCTATTTCATGATGTACTTTATGGTAGTTGAGAATTTTGGTGTTTCCTTTGATTGTAGTCAAAGAGTACGGTGTTTGTTTGTTTCTACGTACTACTAGGAAATGAGATTTATTGTGTATTTAATTATTCTCATAAAAGAATGTCTAATTTCCAAACAATATATTAACTTACTGTAGGTAAGTTGATTAGTGCAAGTACAGATATAAACCGGGTGATCTAATGGTAGCGGTATTGGCATCTGTCACATTTCTGAGTGGTAGAGCGCTGGTCTATATCTTGCTCGACCGAAAAAGGTTTTCATCTGGGGTCTCTCTAACCTATCGGAGACAAATTTCAGTGCGATACCACTAGTTCCCAATTCCCTCGCCCTTGTCATGTGGAAGAGAAAACCTAAACCTCGCCATATAACAAATTAATTCATATAGCTCAATTTGAATAAACAAATTAATAAATATAGCTCTTTTTTAAATTGTGTTAAAAGAAAAATAGAAAATGATAAATGTTGACGAAATCGGTAAAAAAGAGCGATGAATTCGCATTCGGTGTCTAAATGGTTAGAGATGGGGGCAACTCGGAATGGCAATATTGTTCGTCTTAAAGAGTTCTACAAAAACTTTTCCGCCACGACATGTCTATCTACAAAGTTTTACCTAAATTATGGAAAAAACGTTAAACAAATAGAAAAACCCTTCAAATTAAAATTACTCTAAGAAGGAAAAAATGAATCAATAGCAAATGTAAGTCTTTAAATCGTAACATTTGGACCAATAGCTTATTGACAAAGTTGGATCACCATTAGGGTTGGAGGGGGGGTAGTCCTAGAAACCCTATGGGTGAAGCGGGAAAGAAGGGACATGTAAAAATATTTAATCCAAAAAGACGGGTTTAATCCATAGATTTCGGGACCTTTCGGATAGTCAGGGACCCGATGCCGTATAAGTAAAAGGTCAGCACATATGGGGGCTGAATACCCGTGAGGGTGAAGAGGTGATTTAGGCTAATTGGAGACGTTTCGATTGATTTGTTTCTGTCACGGACAACTTTACATTGCTTGCTCAAGTTTGGTTTCTCCCAATAATTTATTTATTCTTGCTGCTAGCCAAGAAGGTGTTTTCTGAAAGAAAAAATGCTGTATAAATGACGTATTCTATTAAATTTGTAAAATTAGGATGCTCTACATATATTTTTAAATTCAGTGAGTAAAAGTATTTTGATCTCACGATATAAATAGATTTTATTTCTTCTTGATTAAAAGAAGATTAGTCCCAGAAAAAACCCAGGCAACGTCTGATAATCAGCTAGTGTATGAATAAATAAGAATGTGGTTTCTCGTTTGGAGAGAGGTGAAAGTAAATTTTAGAGGGATGTACATAATGATACTTTTCTCCGTTAAAGATATTAATTATATAAAAACATTGGTTTAGCACGAATTGCTAATTTTTGTATATTGGTCTGAAAGGAATAAACATTTATTCTTTAAATATGACGCAAGAAAATAAACTTCTAATTTACTTTGTAATTTGCAACGTTTTCGCAAAACGAATTGCTTATTTTGTTTTTTTAATGAGATACTGTTCTGACTCTCTTAATAAAACGCAAATAAATGAATAAATAAATAAAAATATCACGACTTAAACACAAAAAACTATTTTTATGTTTTGTTCTTCAAGCACTTCATGAACGGGGCTCGTGTTTTGATTCAGTCCGTTTCCTCGTCAAACAATGAACAAAATTGTTTTCGGTTGTTACAAACCAGTGACTCATAGTTCCCAATGGGTCCGTAATATGTCACTTGAATTATTTAATTTGCAACAGTAATTAGAAAATTAATGTATACACCAAATTAATTTTCATCTCGATGTCCCACAAATTCTCCTCTCAATAGTTTGATTCTTCTCTACATGTTTATGCGGTCTCATGTTATTCTCGTTTTATTGGTAGCAATACGGAAATAACCTCCATGTTCTTTACGACTATTGAAGCTCTCTTCATTCGTCAGAAGCAATGAAAAATCTCCTAATGCTCCCAGCGAGTATACTGCAGCAAACTGGATTGTTTGCACAGATCTGCGTATTTGAGAAAAGGACTTTCGAATGATGTTGCAGTTGAACTTTGAAATTCGGATCGTTTCCAACACGCGTGGTCCGTATGGAGAGACAACACATACCACTACAGCATCCCGCTATTCGACGATAAATAAAGTTCTCACCCCCAAAAAGCGATTAACAAAGGCGAAACGCGGACATGCACTTACCCTGGTTGTCTAGAGATCGTCGGCAATTGGTGAGCACAATAACTGTTGATCCTGCTACGACGACTCCCAAGCTCATTAGTGTACGCGCGTCATAAAGGTCTTGTATGGAACGATAGAAACATAGCACTTGCCTTAACACGGCGATCGCTAAAAGGATTTGATACGCGATTCTAGCGCTCGACCTTTATGGGAACACTATCGAGCGGCGAATGCATTCAACTGTCTCACTTGCAGAGTCCTATCGCTTTCCTTCTAATTTACGATCTGCTAAAAGGACCAGCGAATCAGCGTCTCGTGTCACACTCCGTTTTACAACGAAGGTCCTGAGTGCTCGTAGGGACGGAACTTGAAATAGAGGTTAGTCCTTTGTCTCTCCTCGTTATGATCATGTCTCTCTTTGCCATTAACATGGTGCTCAGTCCATGTGATTGAAACTTACAACCTGCCCATAGCATTTAGAACCATTGTTGAAGCACAGAATATTAAAAATTGAGAGTAATAAAGTAATGAAACAAACAGTTCGCGAATACTAACATAATCTATAAATTAAGACAGTTACTCTTACGATTTTTCAAATATATATTATTATTGGAAGACTTTTCCTTAGACAACTTCACGACTTTCGGACGACATAAATTTATCTATTAAACTTTGTCTCAATAAACTATTTCTGTGCAAGAAGAAACTAGTTATTGTTCGACTGCAAATTACCTAGTTCTTCTAATAACTGATAAAAACGTTTATTATTTTTCAACATTTTAATTACGTTTTTTAATTCATAATTTCGTCATGAAAACATTTGGAGATCTTACAACGAATAAAGAACGACCCAGTTAACAGGACTATTTCACAATTTGTTTTTAAATTTTTTTAATACACATGTGACTGTCCAATATTTTTAACTCGTGAAATTAGCATTTCATGAACTAAACGTATTTTACACAAAATAAAGTTCAGGAAATGACAGTTGTAAATACATTTCTACAAAAATTACAGACCAAAAATTTCCTAGGGTAGACAAGAGTATACATGGGTTGAATTCCCTGGCATTATCACCTCCAATCCACTATTTTTATCACGTCATCCAGACATTACTCCAGGTCGTGTTTTCTCGACGTCATCTCTTCTTTCAGAGCTCTGTGTAGGTCGACAGCGCACCAGTTAATGAGATTCTGCGCAGATGGTTCGAGTCGCTGACGTTACACGGTCACTGTGGAGGCTGAGGCGGAACACAATTCAGTTATTGCAAAGCACGTGAGGACATCGTTGGGAAAAAGATAGCAAACACAAATCTCTCTTCGGGATTTCCGTGCCATCAGTGTTGATCACGGGTTCCTCTAATTCACTCAACAAAGGTAACTGTTGTTACCGCTCTACAGATTGATACAGAATAACATGAGTACTCTATTCTAGAGAGCATGGAATCAACAAAAATAATTCAGAAGACGTCGGCGTTGAAGAATGTATGGTCGGAGATTGAAGCGTGAAATGTAATAAGGTTATTGCATTTAAAGATACGTCCCCAGCTAATAATTTCTCTGACTATGTAATAAGACTATGTGTGATCAGTAACATATACAAGAGTGCAACATAAACAATGGCAAAACATTACGCCCACTTCCCTGTGGAGTGGACGGGCGTTTCCAGTGAGTGAAGCAGGAGAGTGAAAAGGTGTAAAAATGAAGAAAATAAAAAAGGAAAGAGGAAAATATACACTTAATTGCTCGGTTGAAGACGTGGATAATATGTGACTTTTTATTTTTGTATCAATTGATACGGTGAAAAAAATTAATTAATTGTCAATTGTCGTGTTTTCCCGACTGCGTACTTTCTCGGTAACACATGCCCACGTAGAAATTTTGAGTCGTAACGATGTCCTTACAGCGTCGTCAAAGTCGTGGCGACGTCGATAAACAACGTCGTGAAGACGTTGCCTACGCGTACGCATGTAACGTCGATTCAACTTCGGAGAACGGCGTCTTCACAACGTTTTAAGAAAAACGCTTATTCGACGTTCGGTAACGACGCCAAAACAACGTCGTGACACGACTTTCTTGAAAATGTTGAATTATCATTTTTATTACAACTTTCATAGATACTATGCATCGTCTTACCTTGTTAAATCATATTTTATGAAATGAGACACTACTAAAAGAACGTTGTTTTACAATATCCTTCTTTCAAAGTCCGACTACGGCTCGATTAGAACCAGGGTCCATTCCAGTTCAAGGCGAGTATGCTAGCACATTTTTTTAAACTAACCCCCCCCCCCACCATCGCGGTAGTCCGTGTGCACCAGTCCTGTATCATTTTTCCATCCTCTTCTATATCTTGATGTTGTGCACTCTGTTCTTCATCTTATTAACATATATTGGCGATAATGTATCTACTGACTCACTTTGGAGAAATACTTTCTCTCTTGATTTTTTGTTATTCTTAAGTATTGATTTACATAATTTTCTTGAAGATCTTCTTCGCTTAGTTATCTGTCTGTCATCGTGTAATGGGCATAATGTATTATAATCCATGAGATAGTATTATTTTTGGAACTGATAAAATATTGATAGTGTGGTTCAATTAAAATTTTTTCTTTGACTTCTGACAGTAGCATTCTACACATTCTTGCCAGTTTCTTCTTTACATAGTTCCAAGGTTCTTTGACATATTTGCATTCTGTAAGGCGATGTTGTATCGTGTCTTGTTTACCGCATAACCCGCAGTTTCCAGATACACACATTTGTATTTCAAGCATTGGTCGGAATCACATCATTTATTGCTTTGTAATACAACGTCACCTTAACTTCATTTGGAAGATATTTGCCATGAACATTTCTCCACACACATTGTCATTTCGCATTTGGTTTCTTTTCAACAATTCAGGACTTCGTTATCTTCATTTTCATTACTTTCATGTAGATCTGTTTTGTGCTTTTTTTAAAACCTTTCAAGTTCCCATTTCTAATTTCCCCATATATTGAAGGAGTATAAACACATTTTTCCAAGAAGCGTTTAACATAGTTTAAATTTATTGGCACTGAATTAATGTTCGGTGTGTTTTCCAAACCAACGTATTCAATCCAATATGTGAACCTATATTTTCTAAATCTTTGAGCATTTTTGAAAGAATCTATAACTTCTTTAACAAATAAAACATCACATTTTTCTATTACATCATATAAACTCCACCCTCGTTTTGCCTTAGATGCACACATGTTATTCAATGGGACCCTGAATACGTTTTCCTCTCCAGAGTATTTCCTCTATTAATTTTTTCACTCCCACTATTTACTTATTAGGTATTGGTGACACTTTCGCCACATACTAAAGTTTTGAAAGTAGGTATGTCTGAATATACCATATTCTTTGTTGTAAATTCCATTCCCTTAATATTGAGTCTTTTGCAATTCCTTGCATAACGTTAACACCAACTTCGAAATTGTAATTTGATGCATCATTTAAATCAGATGAGAACCATATACCTAATATCTTTAATTTGCTGACTATTTGAATATTACTTGATTGAAATTGTCCTTCGGCAAAGGTTAGTATTTTGGTTTTTGACATGTTTGATTCAGCACCTGCTTGTTCTCCATATTTTTGTATCACTTCTAGAGATTGTTGCAAATCCTCTTATTTTGCTAACACTACAGTTACATCATCCGCGTATGCTTTAACAGATTTTCGAAGATTTGACGAAGCACTGAATTTCCTGTGTAGAGCTATTACTAATGGATTAAGAATAATACAGAACAACATCATTCACAGTGGGCATACTTGTCTCACTGATCTATTGACCGGAATTTTATCCGATAGAAAACCATTGATTTGTATTCTTGTTTTACTTTGTGCATGTAAAGTTTGTATCCAGCTGCATAATTTATTACCAACACCAGTCTCTCGTAACACGGCGTGCAGATATATGTGACTTACACGATCGAAGGTCTGTTTAAAATCTATTGACAATAGTCCACCTGTCTTCTCCTCAATATGCAATCCCATCTCTAATATCATTAGGTTTGTCCATTATTCGTCTACCTTGAACTCCAGACGCCTGTGCAGGATGTAATACATCAGGAAGAGTTTGTTTTAATCTATTTCCCACAACACGTGCAATAATCTTGTAGGTAATTGGCCTGTAAAGTTCTAGACTGCTAGCTCTTGGTGACTTTTGACGAGAACAATTATTACGTGATATTGTAATTCAGTTAAATGTCATTGAAAGAACTCTCTTGATTACTTCATGTAAATTCTTCCCTATAATTCACCAGAATGCTTTATAGAATTCTACAGGTATTCCATCAGATCCTGAGGATTTAATACTAACTCCAGAAAATACTACTTCCTTAACCTCGTCAACGATTATATCAGAGTTAAAAATGTCCCTTTTTTCCTGGTTCAGTTTCCAACACCTTATCATGTCCTTCATCCGCTCATAGTGGTTACTTCCTTCTGTCACCTCGAAAAGTTTCTTGAAATGTTGATACGCATGATTCATGTTTGAGACTGACCCACAACCGATCCTTTGTTACTTTGGAACTTTGTAATAAAACTAGAATTTTTTCGTTTCCTATCAGCAATCACGTGATGCATACTGGTAAGTTCATTTTGCGATGTCAAATCACTACTCCGAATTTTAGCTCCTTTCTTCCTTTTTCTATATTTACTAATGATTACTGCTTGAAAATATTATTTTTTTATTTTCATTATCTCCTTGAGATAACTAGACTTCCTACTTATTTCGTTCAGACAAAGGAAATATAAATTTAACTTTCGTTCTTTTTCCCGTTTTTTCAGTCCTGAATAATATTTACAAAATTTCGTAACATTCACTTTTACACATTGTTCCCATCATTCCGCTACATCAACATAATTATATTGCTTTGGCTGAAGTTGCTTCCACTTTTTAATAAATGCATCTCTAAAATCATTGTCATTAAGGAGTGAAACATTCATCTTCCAATAAGACCTTCCTCTTGCCATCGGTCGTGATGGAAGAACAATTTTCATAACGACGGCGTGATGATCAGAAAAGGGAGCGAGAGCAATATCTATATATGATATTTTATCAATCAACTCTTTTGATGCGTAGAATCTATCAATTCTAGAGCCGCTAGATCTTCTCGTATACGTAAATAGTCTGTCTTTTCTTTTTTCTTCCCATACATCTTTTAAATTCAGTTTTTTTACTACAGTTTAACATTTTGCAGAATGTTGGTTTCCCTTGACAGACCTGATCCGACCTAACACAGTTAAAATCCTCTGCTATAATGAGATGTTCTTTACTATTTATTACTAAATAAGCAAGATCTTAAGAAAAAAGAGCACTTCGCGCTTCTCTGTTATTGTTTCCTGACGGCGCATATATATTGTCAAGTGTTGTTCCATTTTACCCCTTTCTCTGACCCCACTGAGACACGCTAACTGGTTGATAGTAGATGATAGTCACCGAAGATAGTTGATGAAAATAAAAAGAGGGTGGACTTTTTAATATTGGTTGTTGGAAGTNCAATAACTACTTCTTGAACTATTATGTCCTATTAATAAGCCTGAATTTAGTTCCTTAGCATTTCCTTTTTTGTTTCAGATTCACATAATTGCACAAATAGTTTCTATTTTTGTTGAATATTCCATTTCTCAGATGTTTGAATGCATTGTAATAAAGAGAACTTAAACTTCTCCCAAAAGTATACCTTTTTCGACTATTCGAGCGAGAATTTCCTTATCGTCACATTCTCTTTTGGCACTTTCTATCCCTAAAACTAATTTTTTTTAGTTCTTAATGAACTCTTTTGCTAATTGTAAAGCATACTTCATGGTGTCTGCATTTAGTATGATGAAGAGCTGTGCTTTAGTAACAGCAAAATCGGTACTCAACGTCATCTTCTCTACCATATCCTGAATATTGTTTCCATCTTTTTTCGAAACATTCACATTTGTTTTAGTGCTTTGATCCTTCTCAGTGCTTTTTGATTCAGGTTCTTTCTTTTTTGATCTTATTTCTATTTTCCTTTTTTTTTTGTTTTCTTTTCTGAGGACATCTCAGTATTTCCTACCAATATATTTTCTTAATTTGTGTCTGTACACCATCATCTTCTTCCCCTACGCTGACCCCTTCTAAATTTCACTGTCCCCTTCTTTACATGTTTGGTCTTCCGAAGGCTTTGTTTCTTCTTCTGTGTTAATTCTCGATACCATCTCTTGACCTAGATCTTGTTTCTCCTCTCCATATTTTCTTTTCTTCACCTGTCTGTCACCCATAATCTTCTTGGCCGTACTGACCTCTCTATGTTCTATTGCTTTCCGAGACAAGTTTCGGATATTAGCTGTTTCTCTCTTGTTCTGTGAATCTTCTATTGGAGCAGACTCCATCTGACGGAATCCACTACAATCTACATTAGTAATAGCACTATTTGCCTGTCCATCGCCTTGTTCAACTCTTTCCACCTCTCTCGACATTTCGGAAACCAATTTCTCACAATATCCTTCATTTGTCTCTCCTTCACCTTCTAATTTTTCCCACGGACTATTTCCGCCATTGTGAGGTGGTTTCTACTTTCCCCTTCTGCCCTCCCTATGGACTCCTGAACTTGCCTTCCTCCTCCCCTCTCGACCGTCTCTGAGTCTCTTATATTAATTTCACTTACATCCCTGCGTGACATTGTACACTCACGAGCAAAATGATTAGCTTTTGCATATAAAGCACAAATTATTCTCTTGTTTCAGAAATATTATCCATGGGTGTCCCTGAACAGAAATATTTATCGCACTCAGGATCCGCGTCCCATTCAAAATTACGTAGGCAAAACGGGTGAAGGATTTCACATGTGCAAGACCATCAGTCAGTCCCAAATTAATTTCATTAATTGGACCTGCTATCTGTCCAAATCTTCTTAAAATATTATTTAAAAACTCATTTTTTAGTCGGATTTACATGATACAAAAAAAAATTATTTGTCTCTTTTCCGTTTCTTTGTACTCTCACTTTAATAACTTTGATATTAAAAAATTCTTTACTCGCCAGTTTCTCCACCTCATCATTTCCCTTTAAATAAACGCACACACTACCTCCGCGTATCCTTGAAGCGAAGGTCACTGCTTCTGTCGTGATGACGTCCGCAACAGCCCTCACGTAGTCTCCCACCGTTATATTCTCTTCATATCCCAAGAGAACAGCATGGTTTTTACTTGGCCGCTGACCGGCATCTAAACCCCTATGTACCAGGGGTTCCCCCCTGTGCATATTGAATAAAATCCTTTACTTTTCACGAGAAAATTAAATCTTCATGAACTAAATACACAAAGTTTTATAAGGGTTTCTGAAATCAGTTTAATTAGTCACCTTCACGCGCACAAATACGACCGCAAATTTTCGCTACTCTAAATTGTTCCACTGATAAACTCACTTCGTAAGCATTCTCCAGACACATCTTACCACTTCCGAGCCTACCTAGATTATATCACTGAGCTACTGCAACATGCCGATGAAAGCTAAGTTTTTATCTTGTATTGCTCTATTTTACTATTCGTACCATGAAGAGTAAACAAGTAAAATAGTAATCTCCGTGAACAAGTAAAAGATAGGATGTTCTCAGCAAAATGAATTCTTGGCGAAAAATGCACCCAAGTAGAGTTCCAACTTCCAGTATAAGATGGCAGTGAAAGACGGAACGTCGAAATTGCTAATGTGGTTCCGACCATCCAAAGAGAAATGGGTCACAATTAACAGGAGCGGAGACCCATGCGCTATAATAATAATACTAATAATAATTATTATTATTATAACTATTATTATAAAGGAGTCATCGCAACGTCGAAATATCTCAATGCAGGGGGGGGGGATCCTTCGACTCGATCTCGACGTCGAAAGAACGTAGTTAGTTATCGTTGTCTCTACCACGCATAATGACGGTTTCTCGACTTCAAATTCCCGGAAATACAACGTCGGGACGGCGGCGTCTTCCGACTCGATATCGACGTCTAAATACGTCGAAAATAGGCTCAACGTCGGCGATTTCTGTGTGGGTGGGTGGTAATTGAACACCCTCCTCACTGTCCGGATCTTGCACCAAGCGACTTTCATACCTTACATCCCTTACCTATGAAGCAACTTACCCCCCCCCAGGGGACTTACATCTAGAAAGTACGTGTTTGGCGGAGACGGGACCCCGAGCTGAGTCTGACATTACTTCCACTTACTTGTACTAGGCTCCTTCCTTTCTCTTTCCTGACCTTCCTTGGTCATCTCTTGTTCTTTTCGATCCCGACCCTATTAAGGCTAGGGTATCTTTCAGTTTCCTCATTTTTTTGTCCTACCCCTCATTTTTTGTCCCCCCTCATGTTATGT
>NNCF01126069.1:662905-683033 GCA_002313205.1 Laupala kohalensis
TTGATGAATTTTGTGAGATATGTTTTGGTGTGTTGTAGATCAGGAGGGTTTTTAGTGGGTAGGGTTGAATCATTCGACGAGTCCCACACGCAGGGAGAGTCATGTTGGCTCTCCCTAGTGCGTAACTGCATTTTCCCTACCTGTACGAGATTTTAGGGCTCCAATGACCTTTGATGTCGACATGAACCGTAAAACCCCACAAAAAATGCAAGTTACCGATCACTACTTCAGAACAAATGCTGATGATCAGAAAGCCATTGGTAAGTGGTTTCGACAACGTGTCTGGAGAATTCACAGTTATATGATATATTCCATAGAAAACAGAACTCAAATATATATCTAAGTTTAAGGAAAACAAATCAAATATATATTTTCAATCTTTTGATTCCAGTTATTTCGACTGTATGGACGCAACCGTAATTTAATCTCGTTCAATACAACCTAAGACTATTCATGCTCCATGAAGATTTCAAAACCTGTAGATATGTCAGGAAATGGAAGTTACTTGAAAAAGGAAGGGCAGTTGATGGATGATTAATTATCATCTGGACGTTGTCCATGAATGTCAATGGTTGTAACTGTTAAAGGAGAGACATTCATTCATTAGGAATAATTGCGTTCACTTGAGTAGAAGAGAGAAGTAGTTAGGTTGTAGTATATATGACACTAATAACGTATTGATGGCACATTAACGTGTTCCAGTAGTTATCATGAGTCCCAAACTATTTCATTGATGCGTATTGCAACATTGATCTCAAAACTAATGAGCCAGTTCTCTATGAAATTTTAAGTGCAGTAGATCTTCAACTAACCAGATCAATCGAGACCCGCTCTAGATAATTGAAATTATTCCGAAAAAAGGTTATTTTTTTAGGAAAAATGGCTAAGAAATATATTGTTGAAGAGTATTAAAACTACAGTTAAAAAATCTAATGAAATATGAAGTCTATATTGGTCCACTGTTAGCTCAGTTCAGTAAAAGAAATCAACTGCATAATCAAGTTAAATATACATGATCTTACTCCAATTTATTTTCCCCTATCGATCCGGATGGTTAGCGAATTGTATTATTGGAGTTCTTCATGTAAGCAATGTGTTGTTTCTAAAACATATTAGCATTATTGATATTAATAAAATAAGCGTGACAAATTTTAAACGTATTTTTATTTAAAAAGTACTGTACATTAAAGAGAAAAATAATGTTCAGTAAAGTCGAAAACCAAAAAAGTATAACTACAAAAAAGTGCCCTTCTGGATCACTCATCATTGATGCAAGTACTTAGAAGGTACGTATAAATAGATATTTCTAAAATATAAAATA
The DNA here is from genome assembly GCA_002313205.1 of Laupala kohalensis. Lineage (NCBI taxonomy): Eukaryota > Metazoa > Arthropoda > Insecta > Orthoptera > Trigonidiidae > Laupala > Laupala kohalensis. The sequence goes on from NNCF01126069.1 coordinate 664,227, forward strand.
TAAATTGGGGCGTCAGTCGTCATACGTATTAATACTACTTTAAAATTTCTGAAAAAGGCTCACTTACATATTTATAAATACGATAACCACTAATACAATGTACAATATACTCTATACTCCCAACCCCATTATAATACAGTCTCACTGGTACGTACCACAATCATCAATTGTCATACAAACCGCACATATCTGTAAAATTTCAGCTCGATAGCAAACTTGTAAGTGGCCGAAAAATCAATTACAAATTTTGAACCGAAAGGACAACATACATGCGAATGTTACAAGTTAAATACAAGGTTGTAAAGAGGCTATTAATCCTTGCACAATGTGTTATCCAACGATGGGACCTCATCCTGTTTCACATTTGCAAGGATTATGCACCCATAAATTAGTTTCAGGAATTAAATGGAATTTCTTTTGTTCACTGCTCAATTTGAATGACATGTTAATACGAGGTAAACAAACCGATAAAGATAAATAGAAATCACTCAACTGAATTTGTGCTGTAGTGAGATAAAATATTTTCTTTATGTCATGCACTTGAAGACTGATATGGGTGGTTGAGCGGTTTCCCGACCAACGGTGGACTAATAAAACCCAAAATGCTGTATCAACCCAAATGGAGAGTGTGTGAATTTCGCACACATCAAGTATGATCATGTCGCATGAAATATATATTGAGCCACACTGGGTGTTAGCGGTAAAATATGCCCAAACAAAGAACTGACATCCACCGCCAGACTGAACTTGGAAATGACCATGGTAGAAATGCTAAGGATAAATAGGTCACAGTGACAGGGAGCGAAACTCAACGCAACAGCTACAACGCGTACATTCTACGTTTTCGTACGAGATATCTCAAAAACAAAACGCTAACTGAGTATATCATTTTGAAAAACGCAAGTACATAGCTACCTAATACTTTTCTTCAAAAAAGTTGATAAACATCAGATTAATTTTCATGCATTCGAAATCAGTGGTGAATCTAGGGGAGGGGGGGGTAAAGGAGCTATAGTCCCCCATCCATTGTTCCAGAAATCTATGTGATTTCACATACTTCAAGGTAATTAAATATAGATTTTCCTGTCGTTTTTAATGTAGCATTATCATTTATACGTTAATATAGTGTGAATGAAAAATGATTCTGCCGGGAGAGGTTTTTTTTCAGGATGGAAGGGTTTCGAAATCGAAAGCGCAGCCTCTCGAGTCAAAATCACTAAGATACTACGGAGCCTGAAGAATCCACATCACTCTGAAGAATGGAAGAGATACAACATGAAGCGAGAGGAAATTACCTCGTTACCTCGCCCCGACCGTTGATTTTTCCGTGGTTTCCAAAGGTGCTTAACGAAAACTAGTTGCATTCATCAGTTTACCAACGTAATACATTTCGCGACGCCAACATCCAGTATACCCACCAAGAGTAATTTTTCTATCCGATTGTTTTTCTAAATGTTGCTAACTTATTTATGCATTATTTATCTAATAATTATTTGGTCTTGAATTACTCGTAATTGCAACAAGAAATTCGTTAAGAGTCAATTCCAGGGTATATTATCCAAACCCAAGGCAATCAAGGGCTTATTAATTGGTGCAGCTCCACCAATATAATAAATAAATAAATATAACATAAACTATATAGTATTTTTCTTTCGAGTTCGATATGTAAAAAGAGTTCACTTTAATTGTATTGTCTATATACGAGGATTGCGTACAATCTAAACTTCTTAATGCGTGAGACATTTAGTAGGTCATTCAAGTGGCAACAATGTAAATCTAAATAATGAGGGAAGGGGCAGCTACTCTCTCTCTCTCTCCCTCTGGTTGAAACGAAGAAAATACTCGCAAACCGGAATGAGACTCAATTTATTCATTGGAATTGTATACGATGAAAAGATGACACTCCGATCCACTTCTGAGACCATTTCTCTATTAAATCCAGTTTCATAATATAATTCTCTACTTGGAATTTCTCAAACAAAACCAGTTAACCTCAAGGTATATCATATTGGCAAACATAGGAAAAAACACAGAAATGAGATATTTGAAGCAAGGGTTTTTTGAATACAAAATTCATGCTTGCATGTGTATTTGGAAAGCATTTGCTCGGAAGGTAATGCGTTCTGACGTGAAACATGACTCAAGAAACATTTGATGTCAAGGAAATGTTCAATTTATATCGATTACAATTTGAGGACACATGCTCACTCAAATGTAGTTATCAGCACAAAATTCTAACGTTTATTTCTTGTTCCTTGTATATTCCATTCTGCTTCATAACTTATTGTATTAAACATTTATCTATATTGTTCTGATTATCTATTCAAACAAATAAAGAAATATTAAGTTACATATGTATTTTCTAGTATTTAAGTATATTACATAGTATTGATCATATTACAAGGCTAACTATAATTAAAGCAAATAACTCAAAGTAATTTAATTTGTTGCAGATAAAACGTTTCATCCAACCTAGTCTTAAAAAGTATTGTAATCTTTGGTTATACAACCGCCCTTTCTGTTTACATTGCATTACAAGGATCCTTTCAAATTAGTTTTTAAAAACATCACGTCTGCGCCTTCGTTGTTTCCTTTGCATGAAAGTGGTGAATATTTCGACGCTTATTTGTTAATTAATTAGTTTTTGATTAAATATATATGCTATAATTTGTGAAGAGTCATTCCGATAACATTGTAATCTCCTTAACGAGACAAAAATTCTTAAAATGTGTGTATCACCACTGATATCTTGGAAAATTAACTCAAAATTTATAAAATATTTTTAATAAACAGTTAAAAATTGTCATAACATATTGTCTAACCTTTTCGTCAGCACCTTGCAGAAATGATATCTAGATTTTAGGTGTCATCATATACGACTATTTGTCTATAAAAATGATTATTATATTCGTAATATAACACTACGTCAATAAATTGTGTCACTTACGTAATATATTAAAAAATATATATGACATGTGTCAAGGGCATTAATGGTGAATTGCACCCACCTCCCCATGGTGGAGTCGGTCAGACTCTAATATTGTGGTGAAGTGGAGCTTTATAAGAAAAGGAAAACCAAAATGATCTCTTTATTGTCAATGTTATAAGACGAGATTAATAATAAAAAGTAATACAACGCCATGTTAAGTTTTCGAATAATATATGTGATTTTAATCCATAACTTCCGAGTACGTACTCTGGAAGGAAAGGTGCATTATCCACGGTCAGGTGAAAATGGCGACGGACCGTGACTCGAACCCGGGGTCTTCTAGCTACGACCGCATTTGTGCAACCACTGCCATTCAATATTTGTGGTTTTGAAGTGTAACATTTTTACCCAAGAACATAAGTAAAAAATTATTTGGAATCACAAAAATTACTGGACTTGAAAATTAACGAAAATTAACAGTTTACATGAAGATAATTCAATCAATATCTCACCAATCTAAGAACGTAGTGAAATCATTACTGCAATAAAAATAGAGTGAATTCAGAGATATTTTTCACGGGAAATGCGATTATACACATCGAGTGGTCAACAGGTGCTGTTCTGGAGTTCTGAAAAAGCGGAAAATGAAGAGCCTTGGAGGAGTCTGTTCTGTTTATGATGGCTTTAGCAACGCGTCTCGGAGAGAAATGGTGGGAAAAAAGTTGAGAGTAGCAGGTGGCGCACGAGAGGCAAGTAGAGAGATGTAGGAAGACATCAGCAAAGAGTAACGAGTCGCTTTGTTCTGTAGGATTGGGTCACATATCGTCGTCGACATTTCTCTTCAATTTAAAATCGCTTCAATAAATAAGGACGAGATGACAAATTTTCTTACAAGAATTTGAGAGCTTTACTAGAGTTATTGATATAGAGCAAAAATCTAAAAGAAAAAGGCACAATATCCAGACATGGGAAGTCTTCAACTCAGAAATTCAGATTCAGCATGCAATTTCAGGAAAGAGAATTTTATGTAAGAATCTATGACGAGCATATAATTCCATGTTTTTTTATAAACTTAATTCTTTTTTAATTAAAAATTAAGACAAAAATCTTAAATTCTTAAAAATTAATTTCACACATTTTTTTAAATTTTAATAAACTTTAATATATTTTTATCAATTCACTTCATAAATGTATGACTTACTCTTTCATTTGAAAAAGATATGTGTATAAAAATCCATATCACATGATCTAACGTCACTATCCTTGGAAAAGAATAAACAGAACTACTCCGCACTGATTTTGTCAATGAATTATAATAAATAGATAATATGTAAGTGAAATCATACGAAACCTGACGATTATGAGTAATTATTATTTCAATTATTATTAAATAGGGGAAATTGAAATTAGAAGTATAATTAATATAATTTTGTACCAAACTTAGATTGAAATATTTGATTTTGACTCATCGCTACAAATAAGTTACGAAATATAACCTGCGAATGGAGTGATGAAAATATACAAAACGTGGTTAAGAAGAATTTGTGAGGGTTGTTAAGGAGACTTATTACATACAGATTAATAAAGAGTCCATTCCCGGAATGCATAATGTTGATGAAAACTAAGTTCGAAAATCGAATCAAAAACACATCTCCTTCTTTATATGTGATAACGTGTGCCTGCGTGCATTACAATGTTGCAAACACGTAGCGTCCTTCGTTCCTTTCATTCCATACAGTGTATCTGCGAAGTAAGTGATCATGCTCCTAGCGTGTACTGAATCATTTCCACTGCATACAAAAGATGCAAGGAGTTCTTTCTTCGACTCTACAAATGTCTTATAATCTTCACTACATTGACTATTGATACTAACGTTAGCGTCTTCGTGGGACAGGTTTCCAAAAACACAAACCATCTAAAACTATATTTTTCCCAATAATTAATAAAAGAACGGCTATTATGGGTAAATCAGACTTTCNATTATGGGAAAATCAGACTTTCTTTAAAATGTAACAAATATATGGACTCAAATTAAGGCACTTTAGTAATCGAACGTTATATCCCTTAGAAACAACTTTAAGGAATTTGTTTCATAAATAATGAAAAGCTTCTTACATAATAATTATAAAAAATGTTTTGAGATCAAGTAAAAATTAATCAAGTACAGTAAATTTTACAGAAAAAAATTAAAGATATCACCATACAACTAATATCTAGAGGTATTTTGAATCAATGCTTATAGACTAACGCACTATTGAATCAACTAAAAGAATATAATGATCGATCTAGATATGATGGCACTTATTTGTAATTATCACATATTTATGCAATAACTCATAAATTTTGTATTGTTCTTCAATCAACGTTCCATTTTGCCTGATAAAAATTAAAACAATTTGTATTGACAAAAAAAAGTTTATATATTCATGGAGACATAAATTTTAGATTTCGACCTCAATGGATACGAAACTACGGAAATAATGATTGTTACTTGGCGCGCGTCCGCAAAATGTGGAAGCACAGCAGGTACTAAGATTACATGGGAACGGAGCGGCGACTTCGCCCTAGGAACGAAATTATAAACCAAAAATTGACAGGAGGAGTAGAAATTTACCCCACGTAAGTAGTTATGGGATAATCAAGACAGGAAAATGTCTCTGTCGTGATGATAAAGGTATTGAACCACATTGACCAACCAACCCCTGTCCCACTTCATGTCCTTCGTAGTGTCATCGTACAGCGTGCAGAAAACTGGCGTGTCATCGTGTTGAGATCACATTTTCTCACGAATGTGCGCAAAGAAATCTTCCAAGAACTTACCAAATATTACAGATATTATCAGGCGACTATGGTCCTCACCTTCTGTCAATTTGACTTGAAGGAAATTTTAAATTGACTGTTTCTGTTTTCATCAAAACAATTAACACGTTAGGTTTTCGTTCGATTATCCACGTAAATAGGACTCAGATTTGTAAATAAATATATTTAATTTAATCCAATAAAAAAATTATTTTCTCAGTTATTTTCCCATATTTTCAGTTTCACGAACGTGAAAGTAAGATGAAAAATAAAAAGTATGCGTTGTGTACGAATATATTTATCAAACAATAATGTTTATTGTTACCTACTATATTTTTCATATAATTTTATTATTAATATTTAAAGTAGATTTTAAACATCATTAAGGACTCGACTACATTTACAACAACGTGACTAATTGAAAAATTAAACCAATACCGCCAACTTTGCTATAAACAAACAATTTTGATTATTTGAATCCATTGAGAAGGTAGGAAGAATATTTCAATTCACTTGTTATAAAATTATTCAATTTTTTTTTCTATTTAATAAACAATAAATAATTAGGATAAGAAGGAGCAGTCAACTTAAATAATTGTTGCTTTGCATGATAAGTTTCAGGCATTGTTCCCATTATTATTTGTCTTTTTCACAACAATTATATATTCCTAATACTAATAATAAAACAAGTATGGAGATTTAGTACAATGTGTCGTCTTCAACACTTCAAATTTCTATGATCTCTTTCCCAATAAAAACGATTTATCTAGCTCCAAGAGTAAGTAAACAGAACCTCTCAAATCATTAGCATCATAACACAGTTAAGTAGAACGATGCAACAAAAATATTGTCCTGCCAGAAAATAGCATAAAGTACTTTCACGTCGGAAAACCTGAGTTGTGCCCCAGAGTCAACTCAAACATGAATTGGGTCCTGAGTTTCTCCCTTCCATAGCATGATTTGGACCCCGGAAAGTGACATGAGTTAGAGCCTTCTAACTTAGGTGCGTCTCCCCTAGCTCGTTGCCATAAAAATATTATCCTGCTTTCTTAAATTATAATGAAAATACTTCATTGAAACGTTCAATGCGAATAAGCGACACGAGTAACATTATTTGGACATTTTCTAGTAATTTCTGAGCAGTAGATGAATAAATCATAAGTAACTAATTCATATACGATATCATTTCTCAACCTTAACAGAATTGGGGGCCCAATTCATTCCCAGCATTAGCAATTCCTTCCGAACCTTCTCCAGTTTTAAATACTCGGGGTCGGATTCGGGTCCACCCCTTTCACATAACCAGTGAATTGGATGTGGGATTAACGTCGAATGTGAACAACTGAGAAGATATGCTTAGCTAGTAAATTCTATCACTAGCTCCGCTAGACTGAACTTTAGTTTGGATATAGAGTATAATTACATCTGAGTAATACAATACAACGATTAAATAAAACAGAAACGTGATTAATAAAAATGAACCAGCTTCGAGACGGAAAAAGGAAAGCATCTGAGAAACGTAGTAGAAAATAAAGAGTACATTGAAATGATTACATTATTCTCGGAAAGCAAACCAAATGCTAAATTTCATTCCGAGTGAATACGAGTAATTAATGAGAAACACGTCTCTGCTCTTATTGTGGACAAAAAATTCTATCCCTAGACCAAACATGCCTCCTACACACGAAAATGAAGTGAACTCATACGAGGAAAAACTATTACTCAGGACACGGTGAACTTACATAAGTGGAGCGGGTTCGAGGTTGGAAACTTATAACACACAGAAAAATAAGATTGCAGAATTCAAAATACATCCATGAAAACCCTATAACAGCCGTTATACCACTGAATGAGAATTTTCGTATGAGTCACATAAATACAACCACAAATGGATGAGAAAACTTGTGAGAACAGAGTTCACTATTAAGGGAAAAACAGTTAATAAAAAATAAGCGAGCTCACAAGTTAGCAAGGGTGCAGAAGTCAGAAGCCCCAAGCTGGTGCCTGACTGACGAACAAGAACGGCTCAGTTGGAGACCACGTTGTGGCGACAAGCGAGCATCGGGGAGCGGGAAAAACATGCGGAAATGCGAGGAGACCGCACTGTGACAGGAGAGAGAGATCGTGTCCTTGCGATGAGGTGAAACGCCGTCTGGCAACTCGTAAAACATGAAGTTTTCCATCACAAGAAATACGTTCGTCAACAAAAGACAGTTTCAGAGCTCAACGTTTTATCGAATCGAATTCCCCAGGGGACTTACATCTAGTAAGAACGTGTTTGGCAAACACGGGGCCCAGAGCTGAGTCTAGCATTACTTCCACTTAATTGTGCTAGGCTCCTTCCTTTCTCTATCCTGACCTTCGTTGGTCTGCTCGTGTTCTTTTCGATGCTGACGCTAGGGTAACTTTCATTTTCTTTTCTTCTTTTTTTGGTGGGTTTTTAGTGGATATGGTTGAGTCATTCGGGGAGTCCCACACGCGGGGAGAGTCATGTTAGTGCGTAACTGCATTTTCCCTACCTGTACAGAATTTTAGGGCTCTAATGACCTCGATGTTGACAAGCCGCAAAGCCCCACACACAAAAAAAGTTTTATTGAATCGTTAATAAACTTCGTACATCATACTGAGTTCGTGAAGATAATGTTATTCATTTTGGGGAAATTTTTTTTCAACTTACCACAGTTATTTTCGAATCGTGTTGAGGGTGGTAGATGCTTCTTTATTTTAAAAAATATCTTTTCGTTACTCATGGGGGTAAATAGAATTCACCTTACCAATAAAAGTAAGAAAAAATATTTACAAAAAAAATTTGTCCCTCTCCGAGGAAAAAAATAGGTGAGTCGATATTGTTTTAAAGGAGAGAATATAAAAATATTGTTTTGTCTGTGGAGTATCAGACCTACAAAAAGACAGTACAAAGTAAAGTTATTTTAAAATATTCACATATTTACTGTTCAATTGTTTAATATATGGATTAAGTATTGTTGTTATAAAAATAAGTTTAATGAATTTAAAAAAATACAGTCCTGAAAATATTTTCGTGAATTATTGAACATAATTGCATCTAAGAAACTATGTTATCATGACCTGACAGTCAGACAAAGCCCTACATCTGGACAACGAAAGAAACTGTTTCAACAATAGTGTACACTCAAGATTTCTGAGTGCATTAAACAAGAAATACCACAATGAGTTTAAAATAAATCGTTATAATTCCTTTTTTATATGAGTAATTGATTAATCTAGTTATTTTTACAACTTACATTTAACTGAGGAATGAAGGAATTAATATTTTATGACAAATCTTCGATTAATTATATCGCATTATTCACATTGTGTCAAAAATTATCGAACATTACAAGCGTTAGTTTATAACTCAATATTACTAACAACACTCTTCTTATATAATCATTTTTATTTCCCCCTTACATATTCGAGAAGAAAAGAAACCACAATTTTCTAAATCATTTCCCAATATTTTCCTCACTGGGTTAAGTTTAAAACCTTAACTCAGAAAAATTCTTCAACAGCATTCTGAACGAAAGTATGTCAAGCAAACTTCAGACCAAATTTGAATGAAACATGTTGCCTTTATTAATTTTCATTCAAAAATGAATAAGCAATCGTGTTCTATCATGCTCCGTGATTGCTTCAGAAATGCGTTGGCACGCTCCCAAGGAAAAGGAGCAGATGTCTCTCATTAATCCAACGTCTTTTAGCAAAATAATGGAATAAAACAATTAATTAATACTTATATTTATCGAGTCGTTAGGGAAACTATTGATTGCTGTAACAAGTAACATTTTTTAGCGGGAATTTTTTTTATCGCTAAAAGAAGTGATTATCGAAAAGTCCTATTGAAATACTAAAGTAGAATGGGAAGAAAGAAAATTTCAACAAAAACTTTATAAAATAAAGTAAAAATAATATCAATACTTTTATACAGAGAATACTCATTGTACACTATTTAAACAGGTCAAGGTATTATATCAAGATAATTCGCATCTTCTTTTGCATAACCAAGCAAGTAGTGATTTCTGCAATCTTCCGAATATTGCAATCCATTAAACCATGTAGTTTTGGGGCAAAACTGATTCATATCACAAAAGCAATTCTAGCTTAAGTGTCGTTGGTTCATGACTCAGAAACCAGTTCAGTACACGGTATAAGACAACTGTATATACAACTATCATTTCTGACAGTAAGTTCAATATCGCAATACGAGTCGGATATTTCTGAATGAAACCTAATTGCCCCAAAAGGACCAACTTAAAAGAAAAACCAACAGTTTCAGCTAGAACTCTTTACATAACGAGCATTACTGCAAACAACATCCCGAAAATCTGCATAATATGAGTTTGAACATGTATAAAACACGGAGAGAGATGTAACAGCTTTAAACTATTCAACGAGTCCAAACATGTTTCTAATAAAACGGACGACTTTTACCGCCGAGATACAGTCCTAATGAATATGTATGACTTAAGGCTCTGCGAAAGAATTAAAATGTCCAATGGCGCGTGCGCCGAGCGACTGTCCCTTGTCGAGTAGGCATTCGCTGCGGTCGCCGCCGTCTCCCTCCGATGACGAGGCGAACGAGATGAGACAGTTGATGGCAGGGGCAGATATGACGTCACGAGAAAGCGACGCAGGCTCAAATGGTTGGAGCATTGTGGGAGAGAAGAGGGGTAGCTGGTATGGGAACGACGTGATGTTCCAAACACTGAAAAGGGCAAGAGAAATAGGAAGAAAAAGATTAAAGGGTGTGGATTTCAAAAGTTATTTTTGGGGACCAAGTTTTGCCTGATGATGACGGAGAATAATATTAATTTACCTCAATTAACATTCAACATTTTTCACAAACAAATGTTTGAAAAATATAAAAGTAAGGTATTTTTCTGTGAAAGTATGAAGATTTGTGTACAAAAATTGAAGAGAAATATGTTAGTATTTTATTTCCCCTCTCACACGAAAAATTTAATCTTTGTATCCAGTGAAATATTATACTTGAAGCCAGCTAATATTGTATCAATCATGGTACTGATGCGAAACCATGATTTTCTACTCTCATTACAAAACCATCTTAACTCGTGAAAATAATATTTAGTTTTAAACTAAAATTATTAAGCAGCAATTTTTATTTCACCTGGAAATCGCAAAACTAGAAAACCTTATAACAGAATTAATTACCAAACAGCAGTCGTATTTTCCTTTTTTTGGATTGTAACTAACTGAGGATTAAAATAGGCTACGAGAAATTTATTGATTTCAAATCCACAGGCAAATAAAACTAAAGAAGTCGAAAGTGTAGCGTGTGAGAATTCATGATTGGTTAAATACGCCTGGGAAATTACACCTAGAAACATGTTTGCGAAGGTAACAATAATGTAATCAATCCTTCATCAAAATAGAAAAAATCATCAAAAACCTTTACTATGGAAATGAGTTTACAGTGGAATATCCGGTCACGTGGACACGATTACTCGTTGACGAGTCCTAAAGCCACACAAAAACAAAAAAAACAACAAAAAAAACAAAAAAAACACACATANACTACTCTCTACATTTTATTGAACTGTCTTATCATTTGACATGGTTATATAATGTAACATTTTAAACTAAAAATAGTAGTAAAAATAGTTTACATGTAAAACACAATGTGACATATTTTAAATTAAAAATAGAACCAACGAATAAAGAAATTTTTTTTTCACTTTCAGACCCATGCTTGGATGGAACTTTCTGATGATTGGTCTGCATATCATTGATACACTTTATGATCGCTGTTTATGGTGCGTTAGTGCGATCCATATCACAGTTACCTGGACGGGTAAAACACATGATGAAAATAACCAAAGGAAGATTAGCTACAGTACTCGCGGCGATGGAATAGTAATGAGTAGGAATAAAAGACTACTTGAAAGTGGAGGAACCAGTAATAATTTGTACGTCAATTGCGGATGATAATTTGATCTCTAATCTTTGGGAGCAAGGAGGTTGTCTAAAGTTATGTTTTGTACCAGTTTTAGCATCTTTAGTCTGGGTTCTACGGCATGTCGTGTGGAATGGATGGAGCTACGCTAGATCACTCCTCGCAGCAGACATGACAATACCGCGCTATCGCTCCACTGGTTACATTTCACTAAAATTCTTTCACCACAAGTACTATGAGTTATAGATGAACTTTTTCGGACAACTCACACATACAGTTAAAAATTATTATACACAAATGGCAAATGAGACAATAACAATAACGTCTACAATAATGAAATATGTGGATTAAAATGTATCAGCTCCCCAATACATTACCAGCGATATACTGTCGACAAAAAGGAATTCAAAAAATATTTTCATAGCAGAATTAGATCCTGTAGTTGCTTTCAGCGTTTACTTGGAGACAATTTATAATTTAAAATGCGCGGTAAAAACGCGGTAAAATACGCGTAGTCTTGTGTATAAGTAACAATAATAGATATTTTCTCAATTAATACTCCATTCAAAAGTAACGCATTAACTGTTTTCAGGTAGATAATTTTCTGAATTAAATGCTAACTTTTAATGATAATTAATTGGTCAATTTTTCATCAGAAACAAGTTCACCACAAACGCTTACGCAACAAGTTATTTATGAATCACTATTCCTGCACACTATTTGTTGCCCCGACACAAATCTAATATTAATTTTTTTTTTAATCAATTTTGCTTACATCATCTCTTGTACTGATCAGTTGCATTTTTTAATTTCTATTTATCCATATTCAGAAAACGAGATTTATGGGGGAGCTATTCATGCAATCCACCAAATTTCCAGGAATTTATTCACCCTCTGATCAAAGAGACGAAGATGTTAATTCTGACGAACAGTGTGGTTCTCTCTCCCTGTATATGTCCCCAAATATTTATTGAAAAAAAATCACTTAATTAATCACTCAATTCTCGTTCAAACAAAGCAGATGATATTTATTCGATTGTGGCCTATTCCACTTATAGAGACTAACGTTTTTAAAGTAGTGATCGGTACTACAAATACTACCTAATGTAATGACGAAAGAGTTGTAGTGCAACTAAAGTATTTACCCTCGACCAAAGCAGCCAATTTAAATCCCAATTAAAGCTCTGTCATCTGTGGTAATGACCCTTCTCTCATGAGTAAAGAGGCGGTGTGGCTAGGGAAAATCGTTTTTGACATTTATTTCTACTGTTAAAAATGATTATACGCTGTTGAATGTATATGGTGAGTGGCTGGATTAGATCCCTTCATTATTTTTTTAACCTATCTTCCTCAAATAGAATTAATTTGTAGAAGTAATCGGGTATCTGATACAAAAAGTTTACCAAGCTCATCCATAAAATTAATTTCGTGTGATAAAGCACGATTCGATATTAATGCAATTTTATCGACTTTTTGATAAAAGGAACGAAAACGCGTCAAGAATTCTTGATTATCTATGTATTTGAGGTTTAGTAAAAACTTATTGTACAAAATCACTCAATACTGAGTGCGGTATAATTTGCAGTCTAATAGCATTCAGTCGCCACATACCATACAAATTCCCCATGCTGCCCTTGCAGCTAGCGACGGTTGCGCCTCTATCCGCCAGTGAGTATAACTAACCCGCGACATATATGACTATTATTATCATATGTATACAGTATACAGAGTGTGCCACCAAAGCGTTTACTTTGCTTGAACTTAAATAACTTGAACGAAAATATTATTTTTTGTAACAAAGATATTCAAAACATTACTAATTAGATGTTCAGAAAGATCATTCCAATGGCATCTTGTATGTAATGCTGTGAAACAGATCGACAAACATGTGATATTGTTTGAATAGAAATAGATTCACAGGTAGTAACAATTGCCTCTCTTCATGGCATCCAGTACACGTGGTTTTGTGGTGTTCACCGTGTTCTTTAAAGTTCCCCTCGGAAAGAAATCGAACGGATTTAGATCAGGAGATCTGATCACTTTGAAATCCACTTTCATTGCTCAAGGGAAACATTTTGTCAATTACTTGTCACTACTAGTAACAAAACTAAAAACAAAAGATAACAAAAGACAAGAAATACTAATTACGACAGATACTGATACAAAAAGCTTTGCTATACATTATTTGTATCCACGAGACATTCTACTTCCCGAAACCTGATTCCTCAATTATTAAATGAACAATCATGTTGAACCCTATAAAATGTTTGCTTCAAATCTGTCGACTCCATACCCCCAATGCTGTTATATTTTACTTTGTACGCTATCTCATCTATCTTCAAAAGTGTCCAATATAGATCTACCTCTCACTCCGGCATTCTGGGCAGGGTATAATTCTTCAGCCTTTAATGTCTGCATCCACGTTGCTATTATTCGTGCCATGATTTTGTATTCCCTATTGAGCGAGTTATCGGCCAACACTGATTTAGTTCATTGACGGTTGACACTTTTTTCACCAGAACCACAATTCCCTAGTACTGTGACAATGTCCACTTTCCTAGATTCAGAACTGTTTGGACTACTCGCACGAAGTCACTCCCTATGATATTCCAGTATGCAACATAAAATCCAAAGGGTAGGCCATTACTGCCCGAAGACTTGTTGTGTGCTACAAACCACACATTTCAACTCCTTTCCCGTAAATTCACCTTCCAAATCTGCAACATATTCTGGTTTTAATTTATAATTCCGTAGATTATTAAGTATTTTTAAATTGTGACGTCACGTTCTACATTGTCCCAATTGATTATAGAAAAAGCTACATACTACTTGAATGACATCTTTCTCGCTGGTAACCCTACGGCTACCTTCAGTATCTAACGGTTTTTCATTTTATGCTTTTCCTACTAAAAGATGTTACGTAAGAATTATTACTCAAGTGGATATTGATTTTATGATACTTCTGCAGTTAATAGCTTCTAATATATTAAGAATTTAATAATACATTAAAATTATTAATATTCTGTGCTACGATGACCAGTAAGAAAATATGTTTTTAAATACAGATTTTAATATTATGCATTAGTGCTAAATATTTTATCGAATTTTTCTATAACACCTGAACTAACCAAGATATCTTTACATCTTTCAAGTGAAAAAGTACTATTTTTGAAAAAAAATATAATGAAGCGTGAACTATATCGGAACAACTAAAAGACAGAATCGACAATTTGTATAATAATTATAAATTTCACGTTTTGTAACACTCAGTGTTACATAAAAAAAATGTTTTTTCTACATGATCATCAATCACATCCAGTGCGGCGATCGCTCACATGTGTTCATTTAAACCACTCGACCCTAACCTTTCTCACCGCGACTCACAACCGAGCGTTTGTGGTCCGGACCCACATCACCACTACAGCTGGAAAGCTTCCGAAGCCAACCCTCGATTCCAATCAGTCCCTTTCCCCTTGTTTTTGGTGCCTTCAATCATCACGAGCAGTACAATTTCGTAAACGCCCCACATGATCATGCCCACTCAAGCTCTCAAACATATGTCGTAGTCCCCACTCTGTCACCACAGCCAACATTTACACGCATATTGCCTTCTCCCCGCTCCTCTTATCTCCGCCAGCGATCGGCAAACATCATTAAACCTAATTGTAACTTTCCAACATTCACAATATTGGATGATTTTCTATTTATGCACCAAAAACATGCCAGACAGCGCTAGATTACGAACGTTCCGGCGGAAATATTGTTCCGTATATGAACAAACATAGGAGTTTTTTAATAAATATTCAAAACAAATATTCACTTCCAACATACATGTAAAATATAAGTATGTACCAAAAACCTAGACTACATATTTGGAATTATGAGTTGTAAAATGTTTTGTATTTATCGTTTAAAAATACTGAGAGCAGTATAGTAGATGTTCGTTGGTGTTAGCTAACGTATTACTACGAGTTTGTCCTCTGTGCATTCTCTCATGTTCTATTCTTAGTTGGTACACATTCTCCTGTTTTTGTGGTGTCCGACTTCCGGTGAAATATTTTGTGAGTTTAATTTACGGTTGTATGAGCGACCTCGCGACTGTTGAATAAATGACTGTCTATCAACTCGTGTTTGTTTGGACATTGTGATGATAATATTTTAATAAAACCATCTTGAAATTGTACAGGATCTTACGGATAAGGAACGGTTTTTAAATAAACTCTCTCGCAATTTCGAATGGAATCTATATAGAAAATTATCACATACGTAACAAATTAATTATAGAAAAGAATGGTACTAAAATTGCCTTGCCTTTCTGGACTATTAAGAAATTTATTCAAAGAAAACTCTCCCAAGTCATTGAGAGACCAATGCGTTGTTTCAAATTTTACTGTGTAGTTAATTCGCATTTCTTACTAATCCATAAGTCACGAATTATAATGACTAATTTTATCATAAACAGAAAATATAACTTATTGAAACTTTCATAAATGATTATGTGCTTGATTATCGCAAGATCCCAATAAAATAATATCTAGTCAAAATAAACTTCTCAGTAGTTTATGAAACACTCGTGCAATAAATATGCAAGTTTACGATTTTTTAAGAAAATAGATAAATAAAAGTTTATTCAATACGTTAAGTGCTATTTACCAACGAAATATCAGATAAGCAATGTATTTAGTTTTTAGTATCCTTTATGTGTATGTGTCTCGTTTCCAGTAAGGCTCAGTTTTTGTGTACGTTCACTCACTAGACACATCGTGAATTTTACCGAGATCGGAGGAACACCGTCTAGATAGGATCCAGTTTGCTGTATCCGAGTATTATAAGTGCGGTTGTTAGTCGCAGAAGGTGAACTTTTCATACACCACTGAGACATGGAAGTGAAAAGCTACAAATTTTATCTTGCCCCACCTGAGAATTGAACCCGGGATGACTTGGTGACGAGCAATCACGCTGACACCGTAGTCACGGAGGGAACATTTCAGTATACTTTATTTTATTATGATTATTTTTTTGCCTTGAAGTAACTGGGAGACATTTAATTTATATGCATCATTATAATTCAAACGTTTTCAACCTATATTTGAATTTATTCATACAAAAAGTTAGTTAAGGATTTATTATTTCTTTCTCTCCACCTTATTAATCAAATAAAGGTTATATTTTACGGGTAATTTACAATAAAAAAGTTTTGAACTTCATTGTTTTACTTTTATAAGAACTAAAAATTTTATCTGTGCATATGCACAGATTGTAGATTCGTTTAAATAGGACGAGTTTACCTTACTAAAACGTGTTTAACTCAGAGACATATGTTCAGCATTATCATGTTATTTTTGTATCAAACATTCCACTATTTTTTCATTTTATTTCTCTTCTCGGGTAAAATTAATAAATAGAAAATAAATTCCCTTCACAGTGCTCGAGGCATTGAAATATGTCATGTCCCGAAAAGTTATCCGATAGGCAAGAGAATGTTGAGAGTTGCAGCATATTGCCGAATGTTTGGTTTCCATATGGAAGAGAATAACTGCTCTATTTTCATGTCCTAGTAAACACAGAACTCGATAGTTGTTTAAATGTGTGCTCTGTGTCCTCTGATTCACGTTTGGAGGAGAACATATTTCTATAATATTTTTTATATCATTGACAATTCTTTTACATGGACAAAGCTATTTTAAATGCTATTTTTTCTCTTCCGTCTTCTTATCCTCCAGTTGTTATTAAAATATATACTTTAAAATTCAATATTTAAAGCGTGTACCTACTTTTAAAAATATCTACTGCGAAGTATAGAAAGGAAATATTGGAGTTACGTTTGTTGTCAGTATATTATGACAAAAGCAATGAACAAATCTTCAAAGTTATATAAAATCAACGACTGAAATCATCTGTCCAACTTAGAAGCACTAAACAAGTTTGTTTCCTCAACTAGTCAACCCATAGAATCCCATCGTAAATTTTGTCATGTTTTAACAAGAATTCTTCTCAAATTTTTTATTCTCCCCATTGATATCTACTGAAATTGTTTATTAAGTGTTGGTGCCTTTTGCGCTTTAATGAGTACTTTCCATAAGCATCCATAATCCTTTTTTTTTTTGATTCCCAATCACGAAAGTTAGTATCGAGGGAGAATTGTTGGGAATGCAAATCTTCTCAAACAAGAATTTTTGAATTACACAGAAATATATTTTATGTCCGTTAAATTATTTGATGTTTTTTTGTTTGAAAAGGCTGAATTCAACATTTTTCATATTTACAATATTTTGTGTAGTTATTGAAATTACATTTCTCAATAAAGCATGAAATTGCGATGAGATATTAAGGAGAATATAATAAGCATACATTCTTAGGTTGGCTCACTATCAATGTGTCAAACGCAAATTATTATTTTAATTTGTTTCAAAATATCGTTTTTCCACCTTTTATGTCGATAGCACTGCAACTACACAGTTTTCAAATAAAGTAGTCTAAAATATGTTCGCCCAGCTCATCCTAAATAACCATACAATATAAGTATATAAACTCGTATCTTTATACTCGATTTCCACATTCGGTGTTGATATTCATAAAACGTAATACGAACATAATTGAACCACCTCTTCAATTGAAATTAATTTGGCGAGAGCCTCTATCGATGCCTATAGGAGCACATCACTCCGAGTGCCCAAACCCCCACAACGCTGTACCCCACTCCCGTGCCGTACGACGTCGGTGGTTGCCTAGCAACCTGCGCGTGGCGTGGACGGCGTTTCAGGAGTCGGCGGCGTGGGAGGTGGGGGTTAGTGGCGGGTGTGAGGGAAGCCGGGCAGCCAGAGACCGAGTAGTCTCGTACGGGGATACGTGAGCGCCCACAACGATCAGGGTATTCCAACCTTGGCTAGCGAAACGCAGATATCGAGGCTAATGGAATTCCAGCCTAGTAAAGAACTAGTAGGGCGTTCTCTCTTTAAACCGGCTGCATAGATGAAACAAGAATGATTATAATCTCACATTAGTGATGAATAAAATCGTGAGAGTATATTTCACGTTTCTAAGACATAATATTTTAAAATAACTATATAAATATAAATATAAATATAAATTTATTGTCAAAAAACAGTACAAACTGCGTATGACCACGTGGAGGGAAAAAAAAAAC
>NNCF01126069.1:688941-720538 GCA_002313205.1 Laupala kohalensis
ATATATATATATATATATATAATATTGCCATAACATATATACACACATATACAGATAGATAGATACAGGGTTACAAGCTAAGGAATACAGCAATCTATCCAAAAATTAATCTTTATACTACTTTTGTTTGTATGTTTGGGATTAATTCTATAATGGCAACCCATACAATTCCTTATTTTTATTTACCGAAGGACATTTGAAAAATGCTATTATTTTTTCAAAATCCATTTCCGAAAATACACCAGCATCAATTTGTTTGTGTTCTTACTCCTAAAACCTGAAATGTTTATCATTTAAATTTTATAAGCAATATTTTACACTGACAAAAGGTATGTCATTTAAACTTGTTATTACTATTCATGTTTATTTTTGAAGGTTTTTTCAAGTTTGTAACAACTAATGCATTAATAACATTAGTTTAATTTGTTTATTATTAAAATATTTATTTAAAAGAGTAGTAATAAAAACTATAATATATAAATTATTTAATAATAAACATTTAGATTTGTATGCAGGTGTCCCAAATCACCCTTTAAGGTCTTTTAAAACAATATTGCAGAAACTCTTGAAATTTGAAATTACTTTCTCTTTGGACTCGCGATGAGTACAAAAATTAATGGGGAGGGGCACCTTATCATTTCAAACGGAAACCCTAATTTTTATCTCTGAATTTTATAAAGTATAAGAAAAAATTCAAATTTAAGTATGAGTGATTTTTGTTTTTATTGCAGATGATGATGCAATGGAATAAAGCAAATCAACTGCAAATTGAATAAAAATTGGCTTATTTTTGAATGGAAAATACTGAAATAAGAATTATTATTGAACACTGAGATGATCAATTTTTTGCCCATTGTAGTAAGAATAGTCATAATATATTTTCAAGATTTAAAAATGACATTAACATTTTTGGGTGAAAGTTCTATGTATAAAATAGAATAGAAGAAAAGAAGTTTCTTGAGCATAAAATTTATCACATTAGGAAGGATGGATGCACTGTTTCTGCGAAGATGTCAACAAATAAATTTATTTTGCCTACTTATATTCTAGTCACAAAACTTCGTGAAAATGTATGAAATGACAGGAAAGAGACCAGATGCGAACGCCGGCGCTGGGTGTAAAACACCTCTGTGAGCTGAGTAAATCAATAAAATAAAGTAAAATGAAAAAATAAACACCAAAATATAATACGTAATATCATGAAGAGCTAATAAAAGTTTGTAATTAAAAAAATTGCTTTTTCCATATAAAGTAAGTTTAATTTTTTAATGATCCTGAAACATTTTGTTGGTTGAACGACGGTTTTAAAATTAAAACCAATTATGCAATAATAATTGAAACTGAAGAAATATTTTCAATCAGACAAATACAACTCAATTGAAGAAAAGGAAGATAAGATAAATTTAAAAAAATGTCATATCACCGCATTTCAAGGTTTTTATCGCTAAATATATTGTCGCAAAGCAATTTTCTTTCTTCGTCAACCATTTCACTTTCGAGATATAATTTTCCTCGCAGACTTATCAAACCTACATATCCACATGTGTTTTTATTCGTTTCGAAGCTAAATATTTCATTAAAATTACCGACTGAAGAAAAAAATTACATACATTCTTGTATGTTGTTATAGTATACAATTCCTTAAGTCTCCGATTAACGATAGGATATTCTAAAATAGTTTGTATTTCGTTCGCATGTTTATCAAAACTCTATACACATGAAGGTAAGAAATCTCATGAAAGATAATACCTAAAATATCATTGATAATAATAAGCGTTGTCTGTTCTGCTTTTGTCTTATTTTCGAGTATTTTATTTACTCGTATATTTCGAGTCTCATGATGCGATTCAGACCATGAGACCTGCTCTTCCACC
This sequence comes from Laupala kohalensis, assembly GCA_002313205.1. NCBI lineage: Eukaryota > Metazoa > Arthropoda > Insecta > Orthoptera > Trigonidiidae > Laupala > Laupala kohalensis. The sequence continues at coordinate 690,816 of NNCF01126069.1, forward strand.
TATCACTTAGGTGAGGGAATTGGGAAGGAGAGATGTTGGGTTACTGGGACTCTTATGGTGCGAATCCGACATGTCTGCAATAGTTGAGGGAAAGACCACATGAAAACCTCATTTAGTTCAGCCAAAGATAATATGAACCCTTATTTTTCCGCTCAGCAATATCGTGGAGGTGAAGACACTATTCTAGACTACCACTGTCGATTTTCGGCCCGTTTTATCAATTAAATTATTTTATTCAAGTTCAGACGTTAAAAATATTTTAATTACAGAAACTTGATATTAATGAACTTTAATATTTATCATGGTTTATTTTTCGAAGTTAGCAATAATAATAATAAATGACTTTATTAGTGGCGAGACTCAGACCGAGGTCTGCTTTTCCTCCTAACCACTGTATAAATATTGACAATGTCATTACAAAATTACTTTTATTGGGAATTGAAGTTAGTTTGAACTAATTGAAAATTATTTTGAATGGGAGTGGGTTGTATCTACTGCTGCGAAAACAAGCTAAGGACCATCCCAGTATTGAACCATAAGTGACTGAAGGAAACCCAGCAAAAATCCCAATCAGGATGGTGGCTTAAGGCTGAACATAACAAATAATTTATAAAATACATTCATAACTAATGAAGTACCTGTTAGAAAAGGAACCCATTGGAGAGTAAAAAAGAGTTTTGCAGAAAAAATGAATAATATATAACATTACATAATGACTATACCAAAATTAAGTGAAACATTACAAAAATACAAATATAAATACAAAAATATAAATACAGTTAGGATATATTTCATTTTACACAGAATAAAATTACTCTTAGAGATTACATCATACTATAGTTTACATCTTAACTTTCATAAAAAAAGTTAATTACAAATTACAGGACATAGCATAAAACAATATCTTACATTTGGGAAGTTACAACAACGTAGAAGTAATACGGGAAGAATATACTTTTAAGAATAAAGAGATAGAAGAGAGGGTAATTGGTGGCGTTTACAAGAGAAGGAAAATGTGGTAATTGAATAAATTAATAATAATAAAAAGTAAGGTATTAGGGGAAAGAGCCTAGGTATTTATTTCATACTATGGGGATATTGGCACAAGAGGTTAATTTTCTTCTGAAAATATGGCTACCATTTGAATGCCTCACGTCAGGTGCTAGTTTATTCCATTCACGGATTGTACTTACCGTAAATGACTTGTTGAATATGACTGGTCTGTGTCGTGGTACCACGAGAAGTTCATCGTTTCTGGTTCTTTTTTGTTTTAAATATTGAAAGTTTATAGCAAGTTGAGTAAAGTGTGTATTATTTAGAATCTTGAACAGCATGATGAGGGTATGGTGAATACGACGTAATTTACTAGGGAATATTTCAGCTTATAAATAATATTCTGACACGGGGTCGTCTTTGCGTAGATCCAATATGAAAATACTGAATTTCAAGATTATTTCTCAAAATTTAAAGATTACTTCTATTTTCTCAATACGTAAAAGATAATCCACTCAACTCTACAAAAGCGATACTAATTATTGTGATCATTCGTCGGCTTTGTTTTTAGTTTTGCATCGTGCACTGTTCTGTACGTGGTCCAAACAACGCCAGAATCTGAAGGTAGTAGATTAATAAAACCTCAAAATCTCCCCCGGTCGAGTGTCTACCCAATGGACAGAATTGAATCGATCAGCCCTAACGATATTTGAATCGAAAGTGCATCAATGTAAATGTGAATTCCCTCAACTCCAGATGAAATCAGAAACTTTCTGCTTTCGTGAATTGTATGTGAGTTTTCCGGAACTGTAATACGCCGGAGGGGCAACCGGCGGGTGAGGGATCTCCAAAAGCCGTAATGTTACAAATGACTGGTTAATAACTGCCCCTCCAGCATTTCAAACACATGCATCTCAGAAAATAAATACATACAAAGAGAATATTGCAATATATTCCAGTGCTAACATTGATGACACGAAATCTGTATATCTCTCCATACAGAATATAATTTCGGTTTTATTCGTGATTAACCCAAATAAAACTACGAGTGCATACTAACAGCTAAGAGCTTCGTTGTGGTATTGAACGCAGAGAGCGTTAGGTTATTTCCTATGATAATTAAAGTGAGGAATAATTTTTTTAAATCCATTCAGTTATTGACTGGAGGTTTTAAATCCACCCATTGTTGACTGGAGGTTCAAAGGTAATGAACACAGAAACTCGGCCATGTAAATTAGATTATTATTTATTTACTTACTGAGTTCTTTTCAAGTTATATTAAATTAGTAGCCCCATTTCCTCATTACAATAAATTATGTGAATTTCTTCTCTCCATACCTTTCCCTTTTTTGTCAGAAGCATCTTTATAGAGGTTTTTTATATTTATTTTTACTTTATAATTTCTTTCATAATGTATATTTTTTCTGTATACACTTCAAACTTACGATTTTTTCAACTTCAATCAATATTGCGTAAAACCAGAATTTGATATCAACAACTTTTTAGATATTCTATACAGCTTTCAATCCCATACATGTTCATTCAATTCATGTTCTCTTCCCCATAAAGTTGCCTCTCCTCTCTTTCCTATCTGATAAAAGTATTCATTGAAACTTCCATGGTTCGTTTAAGATTGTAGTACTGGGGCAATTGATTTGAAACGTCTTCTGTTTTTAGAGCTGAAACCCATTGGTATCAGAAACTAATAATTACTTCGTCCTTTATCAATATCCCAGACCGCAGCACAGACAACTGTTTTATCACTTTTCTCGTCCATTTTGTATCTGTTATCTTCTACATATTTTTCAATCATTTGTAAGTTGAAAACGTGAAATAGTGTGAGAAAAGGTGTTACTTTCCTCATTAAAATAATCTTTAAATTCAATATTTCTTATTCGTAATTAGAATTTATTAACTTTCATATTTATCGTGTTTAGATAAAAATAAAAGTTAATCAATTCTGAATTAACAAATAATGAAAATAAACGTAACATCTGACTGTCAATAAAATAATTTAATTGATACATCAGGTCGAATTAGATTTAAAAAACTGATTAGACAAAACATATTGATTGTAACTTCAGGGATAAACTATTATAGATGATGAATAAATTTAACACTCGCCGACTTGAAAATGAATTCTTAAAACGATGTTAATTCATAAGAAATAACATTTTTATTTACAAATAACAGGGTCGCCTCGCGTTTTTCCTATATCTCATGTATTTTTGTACTTCCATAATTGAAAACAATGTAAACAATTATGTAATTTATCGCTTATCTAGTTTCAGTATATTTGGGTACTTTTATGTCAGCAATACGAGACAAAGAGTTCTAAGAAATATTATAAGAATAAATATTGAAGATACGGTAATATTGAATAAAGATAAAATAATTTGTTTCATAATATTGAATGTTAATTACCCCAGAATGACAACAAGAGAGAATAAAATTAGAATGTCATTAGTTTACAATGATATATGGCGTTAGAAAACAACATCAAAAACCGGGAAAACTATTCGGAAATGTTGCCAAGTTGGCGACTTGAAGCTCGTGTGACGGCGCAGGTCGTGCCGCGTCGTTACATCCCATTAACGTCAGTTTTTTTCAATCCAACGGGATAATGGTTTTCACGGTTTTTGCAGAAATTCTACACAGCGACAATTTATCATTCCGTAAATGTTAATTACACTTGGGGGGGAAGGGGAAATTTTATATGGAAATTATAACACTGCACAACACTACCTCCATGTTTTCGTGGACTTGACATTAATGTAGTGATGATAAAAACTAGTTCCTGTTAAATATTTTGTAATATAAGTGACGTAGCAAATATTTAACAGTAGATGAGATGAAAATATACAAATAAATGGGACAGAAATTTAAAAATACTTCACATTGCACATATTGAGATATATAGAAAATATTATTTCCTATGATATAGTTTGTGCTCTTTGAATATGAAAGAAATGAGAATCGGAGATCTTTGCGACATGTCTGATACTATGTTAGTATACAAGTATATTAAAGATGATAAAATTATCTGTGATTAATGTAGTGAGCAGTTATTTTTTAATGAAAGATCGTAAATTTTAACTAATTCGCGAATAACGATAATGTAGACATTGCGGAATATTCAGTGCAGTAATTTTCATTGCCAAAATTATTCATGGCGTTTTAAAGACTTATTCGTTATATCTGGGTTATAATTTTAATTCTTTAATCGAAATGTATATAAACATGTGTATAAAATCACAAATATACGCTACATTAAATTAATTTTGAGACGGAAGAACACATGAAAGTGAAAAGATATGCACTGTGGACATATGGAAGGGAACCGACTTGGTTTTGGTTTCTTAACGAGCAAAACTTTCTTCAAATAACAATTAGTGACATTTATTGATAGTGGTCGACACCACAGAGTAGTGTTGAAGATCAAGCATATACTTGGAAGAAGGAAGGTTTTTAAAACTTGTTGTTAAAAGACGGTTGGGCACGGATTTATGAGTGTTCTTAAATCAACTCAAAACGTTTCAAAAAACACGAGTGCCTGTGAGCAAGGATCAAGAAAGAATATCTGAATCGTAAGAATAATGAAAATGTGGACACGTTGATCTTTTGCAAATTTACCCGTGCACTCGCCGATTTAATAGATCCAAAGAATAAACCCAAAGATTTAATATACCACTTTGTATTTATTTATTTTGACTGTGTACAGGCACTTTGTCTATGTCGCAGATATGTATTACAAGGTGCTCTTCTAGTTATTCAATCTATGCGCGTTTTCGCCGCTGTCGTAGCGTTGCGCGTTCTACGCCGTCGTGAATTTCTCTACTATCTTTTAATCTCCGGACTGATCTTATGCCATCAATCTTACTAACCTACTGACCATGTATAGCGTACAACCCAAAGAACTGCAACATGTAACAGAGAGAGGGAGAGAAGTGGCGGAGGGTTTTCGGGAAAGAGTGAAGTTGTTCACGAGATACAGTCATAGTGGGCTATGTGAGAACTACGTCGATTGATTGAAATGAGGCGATGTAATCCTGAACCGCCAATCATTGACGAATTTTAAAAAGAGGAGGCAAAAAAAGCATTAGATTGGTGAGAAAATGAGCGATAGAGACGGGAGAGGTAGCGTGATGTATGGACTCAAAGGAGAGAGGGAGATTCATTCGAGTAATTTAGTGGAAGGAATGAGTGATAGAGAGGAGATTTTTGGTCGGATAGTGTGGGAGGATTGGTCGTTCGTGAGTTGTGGGTACAAGTTTTTGTTTATTATTAATCGCCGAATAAATCGATCGTTGCGAGATGTGTTACTTGACGGCATATCTTTTTGGTTACGTATATGATAAAGACCTATCATTCAAGTAATTAAGAAATTGAGGTAGTACTAGCGAAGGTAGAATTAAATCACTTACCATAAAAATAAAGAAAACAATTACATCCCAGTGATTTGACGAACTTGGAGAGCTAGTTCCACCTTAAGAGTTTTTCCAAAATACAACGCTCATAGTTAACTTTTTTAAGTCACGTGTATCTGGGATAGTCACTATAAACTCGAGAGGGTTTTCGTAAGTGTTCTGCAACGTGAATGAGAGACGTGTTTAAGGGAAGGGGTACGAAAAATATTTTATGTTACCGGTAGTCATATTCGAAAAATAGTCAGCGAAACCGAATTAAAGACTGGTTGAGTTGTACTTTTTTGTTCTGTCGTGATTGTGCGATCAACCGATTCCAGAGATCGAATAGTACAGAGACAATGTGACCACTAGTATCGAATAATTCGAATGTCGCTTCGAATAAAGTGGGTTCAGTGAAGAACGTATATCAGTACGGGTCAGGAGTGTGAGGTTGAAATGTATGACGTGGAACGCCAGGCAACAATGTGACATCTGGTATGGACAAGGAAAAATTGGTGTTGATTGAGGAATAAACCACCGGTAACCCGACGCCCGGACCATATTTGTTGTTTTCATGTCTTCTGCAGTCAAGATAAAATGCATCTGTTGGTGAGTCAACAATATACGTCATGGCGTCCGAAGGAACTAAGATCGTTAATTAACCAAGAGTTGTTAACCTAGGAAGAATTCTTAATAGTGCTGGTCAGTTTCATTGATGAGTGCCATGGAGAAGACAAGTGTAACTGCATGTCAAAACGAACATTTGGAAACCAGTGGATAACGTAACGAGGTGTGAGTTCAATAGGCTCCGGCACAAATATGTCACGGCAGTAACAGCGAAATGTATTTTTGTATGACTATGTGTACTTTAAAGGGTGTTATTTTGTCACAGGTATAAAATAGATGTTCGTTTCGAGGTGTTGGCTGAAGGGAGAGTAATATGTTTCATAGTTTTTTTCTCGCATATGTGTTTATTTGGTGGAATACGTTTTTGCAAATGTAGGGGTGTTATGAAAATACATCAGTGATAATTTTGAGTGTACCTTTTTCATCGTAAATTACATTTGGTATCTTAAATCTGATATTTTTCTAAGTTAATGCTTTATTTATATCCTATTCCAAGTTCCACCTAAGTACGTCTAATTTATTTAAAAATAACAAGTTAGGGAAATTCCAGTTTTGCATGAATGATTACATCTTGACTTTTTCGAAACTTAGCGATAGGGGATCTTGGGAATAAATTTTGACCCCGCGTAGATAGTAGTGTTGAGTTGATTTTCATTTTATATTCACCAACATGATATAGTTAATAATTTCACCATGTCACTTCTACCGTTTATGGTTTACAACTATTTGTAGTAAAATGGAAGCAGTCCTTTTTGCTCATGATACACTATTCTCATTCAATATCCATATTGAGCAACTGCGTGAAAAATGATATACAGTGGAAAATAAGATTGGACACGTACATGGAATATAATTGTAAATCCGTTCAAATTCAGCTCTTAAATATTGATTACAAGTCTTATTTTATTCTTCCAGCATTTCTTCGTTTTCAAATATGAACTCGTTCTCCCTTTTCCTCGTCCCCATTACAAATTTCAAAACTTAATCTTACAATTTTCTAGTACAAGATGGAAACAAGACATTGTTAGAAAAATAACTGAAGCCGATCGCATACTATATCAGCTGCAACCAATAGTAATTTGACATGGGCTTATGAGGAGACACTCCACTGTTTTAATACTTTTTAATATAAATTTTTTTCTTAAACTTCTCTCCTAGACATGACCTCTATTGTGTAGCGCAACAACTCACCTCGTAAGAACATTTCAGCTCTTTCAGAACAAATTCTTAGTGCTATTGACAAACGCGCTATGGTGCATCGGAAATGAAATGTTGTGTACTGATTTAGTTGTTTCTCCAATAACTATAATCTGACATCAACTCCAGTGACAATTCTTAAATAATAAAATTTCCTCATTATCAAGCTCGCGTAAAATAAGTCCTTGGGAAATCGATTCCCGAAACAATGCACTATTTTGAGTACTGGCAACTCATAAACAATTTTCTGGACTTTAAGGCTGACCAATGGTTTTCATCCATAAAGTGAATAAAAAACGTTGGACATGATCATTAGTGCATACGTAGGATTTTGTGGTTGAAATCTCTTTGTAAACTAGGCTGTCACTATGCCATTCCTCTTCTATTACGAACTATGTAGTGTGATCATAAATACTACATAGTGGTTTCATCACTCACACACGAAATTGAAAATCTTAAGAGTATTAAATTACCTGACTGGAACCTTATTTCTAAGTGATCGATTCGACTTAATTGATTTTACGAATTAATCTTATTGTAAATATAGATGATTTTTTGTATATCATGTTCTAATATTTCTTATACCTTCGATATCGCCTGACTGTATACTAGAAGAGCGAATGTTTTGCTGACAACATAAATTAATAAACTGTTTTCTTTATGACGTTTCCACCTATTTTACTGAGGTAAGGCACTACTGGGTTGATGTTATTATTAAATATATGCTTAAATGCAGATAATATATTTTAAAATGTATTATTTATGTAGTTCATGTCTTTTGGTAAGTTTCGGGCCATTGCTCTTCCACCTCACCATAATTCGGGTGAGAGAATGGGAAAGAGAGACGTTGAGTTTTCGGGGACCTAATTTTACCAAACCAATATTGGTAACCTATGGTCTGGAGTAAATGTAGTCTGGAGTAAATGAGTTAAACTCACACAGAAAACCTCATTTAGTTCGTCCGAGCGGGTTATTCGAACCCGTGCCCTCACGCTCAGCGGTATGCTAGATTCGAAGAAGCACCCGCTAAACCTACGTTACGTATTACATGTCGTATTTCAAGACCTATAGGAGTAAGTATTCGCTGGGTTTTTTTCCTTTTAATACACCTCTTATCATGAGTCATTATATCAATTTCTAGCATGAGTTCTAAAACAATCACTTTAAGAATATGTCAAACCTGAAATTAACCAACATTACTGGATACAAATATCAGCTATGTAAATACTTACACAACAATGGATTTTGTAATTGACCATGGCGATGTGATTAAGAGCAAAGTTCATCAATTACTAATAAGAAGTTAAATGAATTCCTGAAGAGAATAACAGTTAACATTTTTCAATTAGAATTCAGCCAAGTGTAATAGTTGCTTTAAGGATCAATACATTCATTTGGTAAGCGTGTTTTGGTATGTGGTTGACACCCCTGTACGGGAGACAGACAGCTGCTTCCGGCACCTTGCTTACGTGCAGCGGTAGCTAAGCAGACTGCGAAATCTTTTCAGACACCTTCCTTCGTAATTACTTTTGGGAGACACGTCGGCTCCGGTAGTCTTCAGCGCAGTCAGAGAGTACAATTGATTGGATTTCGTGATGAGCAACCTCTCTACATTGTTTCATAAACATTAAATATATTTTTTAATTTAAAAAAACTTTTCCCCCAAAATTGTACAAATCTGAATTAACAAGTTAGCTCTTAGGAGTCTGTATTTTTGTATCGAATCTCGTTCGTCTCATGAGGTGTCCTAATTATTTTCCCAACTTCAACATGACATTTGATAACTTTTTTCTGGTTTTGTTCGTAGAAGTCCGTTGCGTCTGTCAATAAACTACAGTTTTAATTTTCAAAATTACGAGAAACCTAACATTAAGTACAAAAATATTGTTGCAAGGCAAACTTATTAATTTTATACGGTGACCTTTATGTCCCTTACACACAAAGACATGTCTGTTATGTAATGTTTGAATTTACTCAAGTGTACGTAGTATGTTAATTCAATTTTCTTGTTGTATTTATGTATAGTTTTCTTTCTACGTCTCGTCTACAGTGGCATGATAGTAATAGTTTAAATTGTTTATAAATTATTATAATGACGTTACGAACTAATAACATAATAACATTAAGAAGATTTAATGAAGTGTTTTGAGTTAAAAAATAGTTTAAGTATTTAGAATTGTTTGAGATAACGATGTGTAAAGAAAATTTGAAGAGATGATTATCTATGAACAAATACATTTTACAATATATTATGCTAACACAACAACGTTGAAATATAATAAATTTGAAGTTTAAGATTTGGTAATTGTTGACATGAATTTTTATAATGATATCTGCTGCCATATTTGTGCTGCAACTATTTGAAAAGTCATAGTTCTTCTCTGAATCTCAGCTACGATGGTATGATTGCAATACTGTAAATTGTTTATAATTTATTTTACAAAATATCTTAAATAGCGAAGGAAAGAATTAAGAAGAAAGCAGACCACAGGACATTGTATGTGTAATAACCGCGGAAGAAGTGGAACGAAACAACGATAGGTGATGAATTTATTACAGAACAATAAACAAGTACACTTCTCGCATACTAATACATAAAATATAGTATAATCAACTATGCGACCCTGGTCGCGTCGTTCGTGTTGCCTCAGACGAGGTCGGTGGCACATACCACTCTGCATGTGGCGACATGCATGTCGTTCAGCGGTCGCAGTCTTCGGTCGGCGTAGGTAGCGCTGTCGTCACAGTCGTGACGTCATCTGACGTCACGTCAGAACCTTCTCTCTCTCTCTCTTTGACTTTACGGCTCGTCGAGATCGAGGTCATTAGAACCCTAAAAACTTGTACAAGTAGGGAAAGTGCAGTTACGCAGTAGGGAGAGCCAACATGACTCTCCCCGCGTCTGGGACTCGCCGAATGACTCAACCATACCCAATAAAAACCCTCCTGAATTACAACTCAAAAATCAAAATATCTCAAAACATTACATATATCATTTAAAAAAAGAAGAAAGAGGAAAATGAAAGTTACCCTAGCGTCGACATCGAAAAGAACACGAGCTGACCAACGAAGGTCAGGAAACAGAAAGGAAGGAGCCTGGCACAAGTATGTGGAAGTAAACGTTCTCTTTGAGCGTTTACCACAGTTCGAAATTTTATATCTGGGTTATTAATGAGTAAATATAGTACTAAATAGTGACATTAGTTTATATTGATTGTGTTATAGTGGTTGTTCCAGCTTCATAGACCTTAGGGAAGAATTTATTTCAGTATTTCAGTAGGAAATAGGTTATGGTAGTATGGGAGCCGTCCCACGGGAATATTCCAGAGCTGACTTCCGTATGACCTATAGTGTTAATCTAAAAGCGCGAAACCTACAACATCCGCATCATAACACAAGAAAGTATTGCGTTGCGAAGAAGTATTTACGCGCAGCACCCTTCTATTTGCAGTACTTTTGATGGGCGCTGACCTACAGGACATGGCATTTGACTGTTCTGTGGAATGTTTTACACTGAAGCAATGCACAACACTGCACACCCGATGACAACGAAATGAAAACTGACCCTTTTCCCGGAAGCGCGGACGCCTCTCTGTGACATCTGGATAGTGTCAGCTGAAGCAGAATCTTGCCAGGAGCTCAGCAGACAATGATGTTTGCAAATTAGGAATACACGTATGGTGCATGAGCAAGCTGCACTTTCTCGTAGGATGATCTATGTAGTGGTCATTGTATATTATTTATTATTATCTATCAAATTGTTATAACGTAGGGAAAATATACACTTAACACTCGCAGGAACGAAAATACACATTTAGCAATACATTGTAGGGGGAAATAATTCACAAAACTGCTTCGAAACACAAAACAAGACACAAAAATAATGCCCAGATCTCTTGGAATTCAAGGTATTAACCTGTTTCAATTTCTTAAGGACCACAAGGAATGATTCAATTACCTATGTGTTGAAGAGCAAAATTCAAGGTTTTTATAATTAATTGCGTTTGATAAAGACAATAGGAAACATCAATTCAAAATTAATCGGTCCACCTAGCGGGGCGTACTGACAGAAAAGAGCACTCAGTATAGTTATGAACAATAGGCAAAAGAATAAAGATTTTAATATCTCATATAGATACAAATGTATCAATCGATATCTCGTTCATTAAGTTGGGAAAATATTACCCATAGGGACTTTTAATATAATTATAATATACTCGTATTATACATAATTATAATATATTATACATAATTATAATATATTATTTATAATTATTATATATCTTATTATTATATATTTTATTATTATATAATAATTAATTCGAAAATCAAAAAAATATGTATCTCTTCACAGCACTTTTTCTATAATCATAACAAACAGTTTCCAATTTCACTATGGTTTTCGTGTTTTTCGGGGTAAGAGATTGTGTTATAATTAAGGTTCAATTGTATTTTGTTAATTGTGAATAAAAAATAATTAAATGTACTTCCGTACCCAAGAGCTACGGCGATAATACATAGTTAGTACTTACGTAGATTATTCGATATTTTGTATTTCAGGACATGAATGAGGAATTAGCTCTTTTAATTCAATGCGATGAATTCAATTTTTAAATCTCTCGTCTCCACAGCACTACAGCTGAAATAATTCTATCAGCTAATTAATTTATCGCGTTTGCCGAATTTTTAGTAGTAAAATCTGTCGCTCTACGGGATCACAGGCAAATGAGGGTCAGAATATATTTTCAGTTTTGAAGGAAAGAATCTCCAGTGTTCCGAATCACTGCCTTTTATTATTAATGATTTGCTTCTTCATTTTCTTCACTCTTAATGAAATAGCTAGCATTTTATTAGTGTTACTCTATTTAATGATTTCATGAATAAGATAGTGCAATGACGAAATGTTTATCATTAAAATTTCAAATTTCCTACTTTGAATGAAGATTTTTAAACATTTTCGACTGATAATGAACATAATTTTTTCGAATAAATATTAAGTATAGGAGTGTATATTAAGTGTATTTTTATAACAAGTACAATGCCTTCATAATCCAACTAAACATAGAACTCCATTCAATCCAACAAATCAGTTCTGCTTTCTAGATTCGCTGACACATAACTCCCTTCTATCTTATCTAAGAAAGTAATCCACTACTTATCTTTTAATGTCACTCTGAAAAAATAATACTAGTCACGATTAGTGTTAAAATCATTACATTCTTTTCTTACATTTCATCACCTTCTTTGCATTATAAGCTGTGAATATTAACTCAACCATTTATCCATTACATCATATTATCATACCGGAACTAATATCTATGAGGGCAGCGTCAGGGATATTTTTCACCCTCGTGGTTCCCCGTTCCCCCTGATGATTTATTGCTAATCGCCAGAACAAGAAAAACATTAGAAAGGGTCTTCTTTGAACTCCAGGTAAACTCCTTACAATATGGACTAACCATCAACACGCATAAAACAAAGTATATGAGGTGTAAGACAGGGGATCTGAATCTTACAGATATCACAATTGATGATGTGGTATATCAAGAAATAAACTCATACAAATACCTTGGCTCTGTTGTAAACGGAGATAATACAATTGAAGAAGAAATTAAAGAAAGAAAAGTAGCAGGAAACAGGGCATTCTTTTTTCATAAAGCATTGTTAAAAATAAACTCCTCTCTAAAAGTACCCAATTAAAACAATATACAACGGTAATAAGACCAGTAGTTATATACGCAGACAAAACATGGACTCTCAAAGCAAATGACATCCAAAGGCTAATGACATTTGAGAGGAAGATTTTGCGAAGAATATATGACCCAATAAAATTAGAAGATGGCACCTGGAGAATAAGAAGTAATAGAAAAATAGATGAAATAATTAAATCTAGAAACATAATAAATTTTATAAAGGCACAGAGACTTAACTGGTTTGGGCATCCACACAGGACGGACAATAATAGAACAGTGAAGAAAATCTTCAACTGGTTCCCCTTTTCCATAAAAAAGAGAGGAAGACCAAAAAATAAGTGGAAAGATGATGTGCTGAAAGATATCAGGAACGTGAAAATCAAGAATTGGACCACTAATAATGCACAGAAAGAATTGGAAGGCTGTGATAGAGCAGGCCAAAACGTTCTGCAAAGGAATGTTGCAGTGCCTTAGAAGAAGAAGAAGGTTCCCCGTTTGGGGTCATTCTGCGACATATATATTTATCAGGGAGAAATGGTGCAACATGTATTTTAACGTTATTTATCACGCAACACACCATTTATTAGAACACGTCGTACAATATTCATGGGAAAATTCCAATACATATCTTTCTCTCAAGTTAAAGAGACTGAAATTGAAAAGTATAACATTCACAATGCATTTTATAGAAAAAGCACGAATATAAAATAGCATTGTTACATGACCTAAAGGCATTGTAATGTACCTTTCTTATAAAGACTTTTAAAAATTCACTTTTTTCCCCTATATCAATTTAGAGATTATTAATCGTCTTGTATTAATATGGTTTGCGCGTCTGGGGAACAAGATTCCTCAGCTGTAGCATGACACATGATGATGATGGAATTGTCGATAGTCCGACGAAGGCAAGGGGACGGGAAGTGTGATGACTGTGAGGAGATTGATGAGAGTGGAACAGGCGATGTGATGGGCGTAAGCGTCGTGGATGACTTATGGAATTATTGGAGATTACGATGTGGTCGGAGGTGACGTAAACGTTGACGCGGGGAAGTGTAATGTAACGGGTTTACTGGAGGTTACGTGAGAGGATGGACGTAACATATTCAATGAGCTTTCGTGTACCGTGTAGGTGTCTAGGCCAATAGACGTGATGAGAGCGTGTGGTATTTGAAAAGATATAAAATAAAAGATAATGAAGCTGAAGTTGGTAATGGATGAAATACGTTCATTCTCGATGTCGTGTACCACGTCGATAATGAACGTAATGGATGTGACAATAGCGTTGTAAAGTGAAGGTGAAATAAAAGGTAACCTAGTTAGTAGAGGTAAAGTTGATGACGATGGGAATTGATCATCGTCTTAGACATGTTCCATGTCAGTGAAGTGGACATTAAGCATGATGTGGGAGTTGGAAACTGGACTTAACAAGATTATTGAAGTTGACGTGATGTGGGAGACAAAGACTGAGGAGGAGGAGGATGTAACATCATAGCGTGGACGACGGAAAGGACATGTGCACCAGAGATGCAGGTGAAGGATGGAGGAAAAACGGAACGAAAACGTCGCAACGCAACGCGAGAAAATCCTCTCGTAATGAAGCGAACTCCCTCCTATCCATCACCAGCCCAGTCCCTGCGACCCCGCCTTCGCACCTTCCCTCTCACCGGGAGAGCATCCGCCCTACCAATTAGACCCTGCACGCGGATCTCGCCTCCACATCCGCGTGGCTCCCTCGTCACCCGACCGTAGAAATGACACGTTTCATCTCTTCAGCCTTTTTCTCCACAACTCGCTGTATGACTGTCACCAGTTAAAATGCAAGAAAATCTAGTTTAAATTTCATTAGCGTAGGTTAAATTTTTTTCGTGATTTATAATGTCAATAATTATCATGATTAGAAATGTCAATAATTATCATTTCTTCCCTCCAAACAAGTAAACTATATGTGTAGTAGAATAACAAAAAGAAATCTAATGCTCCTTTTAACATACGAATGAAATAGTAATAGTCTCAGTAATAGTAATTAATATTAAATGTGTTCTTTAATTCCTTTCTATATTTTTTAAATTCGTAAATGTTTAATGTGACTCATCATGGCCCGGGATTTTTTCCATTTTTCCTTCGGGTAGAGGCAGATTTTTTTTACGAAGACTCGCTAGGCTCCCGTCTAGAGAATGCATCTTTTGAAATAATAAATCTCGAATCCAGCGTTATTTAATATTTACGATTTATCTTTAATACTTTGCGAATAATATATAGTTTGATAATAATACGTACTTGTGAAATTACTTTATTGTGTTTTATAAATACAGTTTTTTGGTATTATATTAATATTATAACAAGTACCAACAATTTTTTATTGTTAGTAGTGTGTTGACATGTTAAATCCGCCTCTGGCTTAGGGCCCTTGATCGGAATTGATGGGATGGTCCCTTGCTTGCTTACGGAGAGTAAATTAGATTATTGTCCGCCATGTGGTCTTACACATTTTGTAACTCGCTTATTGACAAAAATGTTTATTTATTATTAAATATTAACATTTATGTACCATCACATGATGAAGTCGCAAACTAGTGACGAAACGTTATGAGTGAAATAAAATTTTATTCTAAAATGTGTCGTAAAAACTGATAACTTTAAAATATAATAATGACATACGTTAACAGCACAACTTTCTTCCTTGTCACTGTAATACCATCAATATTAAGTGAATTAATAAATTAGCGTTCCAAATGTTTTACACAAAACCAAAAGTTTTCAGTACGGAGGCAATCTCCAACTCCTGACATACTAGTGAAATGGGTATTCTAGGGAATTATGAGAAATGAGGTTAAATGTATTGCTTAAGTGCGACTTGGCTTTCACAGATATAACATTATGAAAACACATATTCAGCACCAACTTAAGGCTTCCAAGGAGACTTCCACCACAAGCCGACTGAGCCTGTCGGTATTTTTCCTCTGTCAGCAAATACATTTATTTAAATATTTTTAATAAAATTTAATGTTTCTCTGTTAAAAGAGATATAATTATTTGAAGATAAAAGATAAATGGTACTCCATTTCTGACACGTTTTTTTTTTCGGAGGGGGGGATGTATGTGATAATGTTCACTATACTTATTAAAAAAATTAAAAAATCTGTATATTATAAAGAACCTGTCTCTTNCTACGGTGTCAGCGTGATCGCTCGTCACCAAGTCATCCCGGGTTCAATTCCCAGGTGGGGCAAGATAAAATTTGTAGCTTTTCATTTCCATGTCTCAGATTAAATAACTGTGATGAATGAAAAGTTCACCCTCTGCAACTAACAATCGCAGTTGTAATGCTCGGATACAGCAATCTGGATCCTATCGAGACGGTGTTCCTCTGATCTCGGTAAAATTCACGATGTGTCTAGTGAGTAAACTCACACAAAATCTGAGCCTTACTGGCACTCGTTATTCGTTGTTTTTAGCTGATCGAAAGGAGATACATACATACATTATAAAGCCCCCCAGGGGACATACATCTAGTAAGTCGTGTTTGGCGAACACGAGGCCCCGAGCTGTCTGGCATTACTTCCACTTACTTGTGCCATGCTCCTTCCTTTCTCTTTCCTGACCTCCCTTGGTCACCTCTTGTTCTTTTCGATCCCGACGCCATTAGGGCTAGGGTATCTTTCATTTTCCTCATTCTTCTCATTTTTTGTCCTCATTTTCCCCCTTATTCTTTGTCCCCCCCGCATGTTATGTGCCCTTCTCATTGTAGCCTCCCCTCCATTTGATGTATGTTGTGAGATATGTTTTGGTGTGTTGTAGATCAGGAGGGTTTTTAGTGGGTAGGGTTGAATCATTCGACGAGTCCCACACGCGGGGAGAGTCATGTTGGCTTTTCCTAGTGCGTAACTGCATTTTCCCTACCTGTACAAGTTTTTCGGGCTCCAATGACCTTTGATGTCGACATGAGCCGTAAAGTCCCACAAAAAAAAAAAAACATTATAAAGAAGGATTTCATAACATGAAGTTAACGGAATATTGTGGAAGGTAATAGTTCATATTTGTTTCTCATTCAGTTTCCTATTACTTCGTAGTTTCTTATTCAAAGTAATCCTCAACGAGATATATTCTCAGTGGAGCAATAAACAATGGCATATTTTAACGCAACAAATATTTTTTTCTTTCGTAAAGTATCTGAAGAGTATATTTTTTCATAAAAAAATACAATTTCTCTATTATGAACTCAAAATTTATTTATTTATTTATTATTTCCACAAAATGCATCATATTTTAGGAGTAATTACATTTATTATGTGATATCATGTTTTTTCACATTCTTGTAACCAACCAATTGATCTGTAGCTTAAATTGTGTGTAAGTTACTAGAAAATGGCATTAACGTGAACTGTAAACGTTAAAAACGTAGATAAATGAAGGAACCTATTAACGTATAAGACTAGAATATTGTCAATCGTGTGCACTTTTTTCTTTTCTTTATTTTTGTAACATACTTTAAGTAGGTTTTAAAATACAAACGTTTTAATACGCAGTTTTTTAGAAATAAGTTCCCAGTAATGGTAGTTTCTCGTTGACTTACTAATTTTCAAAATTTTAGTATTAAAAAACCTAAAAATTTTAAAATATACTTGGATAAATCTTTACATGAGAAGAAAATTAACATTAAAGTTTAAGAATGAAATACAGATGTAAGAACTGAAGTATCTGTATAATTTATGTTTGAAAATTATTTTAAAAGGAAAGTACACAACGAAAAGAAACATTATTGACAACAATATTTAGCCGCAAAATATTTTTATTGGCCGAGAATACCTCAAGTTTATGACAGGTTTTAAGTTACATCATTCAACACATTATTTTATCAATTTATATGCGTTCATTCATAACTTATAATTAATATTTTCGCTCTTCACAGTTTCTTTAAGTATTGGAAAAATGGAGTATTAAAAATGTTTTTTGCAAACATGGTGATTTTCTACGTAGTTCTTATTTTGTTCTTATGAGCCATCTAAAAAAACTGTCTGTGGAACCATGGTCGAATTAATAAAGTTGGATGATGAAAAGTTAAAATATTCTCGATGAAATTGATCGCAATATATGCTGAAGTGCAAAAACTCGAAAATATACTTTCTATGAGGTGTATTTTTCTCTTTAAATGTTCTCGAGGTAAATATTTTCGACACAATTTAATTTAACAAACCTCCTTAAACCTCCAAACCATTTCTCCGTGTAGCTTTTTCTTCAAAATCCACAACATCCATAGTTGTTTATAAACCTAGATTGCTGCACACCATCTGGCAATTTTCTACGAGTTTTAATTTACAGATTCTCTTTATACCAACAATATTCAATCAAAGACGAGCAGTGCATGTAGCAATACGAGTATTTGATATAAAATAATAGTGGAGTTAGAGTTTGTAATTTTTTTTCGTATTTCCACAAAATGTATTCCACAAAAAACTGATATTTTAAAATTATTTTCTTATTTTATTTATCATGTTATGCAGAAACAAAACAGACTCGAATCTGATTTTCCGACAAAATTAACAAATGTGGAGCATACGTTTTTGAAATATCGAATTTAGGTAATGTTTTCTGAGCAATGATGCATTAGTAACAATCGGAGCGTGTGTTTCAATTTAAACAAATTATTTATTGTCAAAACCACATGTTAAATTGGAAGTGACGTTGGGGAATGTTAAGTATTTTTTTGTCTGAAGCAATGAATTACAACTCTGCTAACCGATTTAAAAAATCAAAAGTGAAAACTAGATTAGCCATATGGCGTACAGAGAAAAACATCTGAATTGTGACCCATTCCACTTTCCGATTGCAAAGAGTCCCATGTTTCATACAGCCGTTGCTTTTATTTAAAAATGGAACCTTATTACTTGAATATAGTGGAATAAGTGTGATCGAGAAATGTTCCAATATTAGATTATTGATCATACTTTGTATTCATTTCACCAACGAGATCGCTCGAATTGTTTCATGGCAGTGTAGTCTAATAATAAAGATATCGTGCCGGTGATACCAATTGGTGCATGGATTTAAAAAGTAGAAATCTATCAAGACAATATATTAAACAGAAACAATTAAGTTTCAATTTATTTCAAAAACAGCTTATTAAATCCTTTGAAGGGAAATCCATCTTACGTCTTGCTTGCCGTAAATCTCACAATTTACAATTGGTCTTCGCATGTTATTCATAGGATCATTGTCATGTTGTGTGCCAAATTTCGGCTCAATCGGTTTGAGGGGGAATGGTTTAAAATTGAGTTGTAAGATATGGCACAAATATACCAACAGGTTAAGATAAATAAACGTTTGTTAAAACGGTAAGTAATATGATGATATTCTCTTCGACGTATCAATCACGTACAGACATTTATTGTTCTTATATTATTTTTGTATTAACATTATTGCACTACGTTTTAACTTCGATAATTGTGTTAATACAAATGTATCGTACGGACAATCAACATCTGCATTTGTCAAAGTCAAACTATCCCACAACACGACCCAAAGGTTTCGCGGAGTGCAGAGCTCCGCAATTTCTTGGCCTCGGAACTAGGAGGAGGCGATGTGGCCAGCATCACGCTCCGGCCGGTTTGACACCAGGATAGATCCGGCACTCATTTTACAGCAGGCTGAGGAGGGTTGGGAATCAATCTAAATTGGAGTCAGCGTGGCTCAGCGGGTAGAGCGCTGAGTTTCTGGCTGGATACCCGGGTTCGTTCCCCGGTAGGGAGCGAGTTTTCATCACACCCACACTGACTCACAGGCCATATATTCCCAATGATACATATACACATGGGAGACAGCGTGGCTCAGTGGGTAGAGCGCTGAGTTGACGTTATTATTATCACATTTTCAAGAACAAATGAAAGTTGTATTTATAGCTGTTTTCCTGCTGTAACAAGCATGTTTAATTTTTTATTTCTGTTCATCGGTATGGAAGGAAAATGATACATTAAAAAAGATTTTTAAATAATAAAATGAGTAGCAAAATCTCTGTTCTCGAGTCTCGACGGCTAGACCTTACTTGTAATATATAATACTTTAAATCCATGAAGAAATCATTTATTACTTGCTCGATTATTCTTAAATCGTGAAGACTAATTCTAGATAAAGTTATTTTCAGTCTCACCCTAGTCCCAGCGTTCCTCCCATATCCTTATAAGCCCTCCGCGGAAGCGCCCTCGTAGCCACAAGCGATATATCCATCTTGTAGTGTACCCCATCGCAATGTTAGCCCTTTGGCTTGCTCCTCTCGCACCCCGTCGCGCCCATTACATAAATGAGCCTTCCTCCGACCTCAGAGCAACCTTGTCGTATTTTCTCGGGCATACGTCACGGAGCCACATGTTGCATGGGTTTAGAGATGCGGTAGGGAATTGTAACGTTACAGACCGCGCGGAAAACGCCAGAGACTCCAGTGCAAGTGGTTTCGTAGGGTAATATCGACAGGTATAGAGAATGGTGCCAAGGAAAAGAGCACGTGAGAGAATTTACACTCATCTGCGAGCCCGGAGATCTAGATAGCGTTTCTGTTTTCGCATTCTATTATCAAAAATAATAGGGAAACCAAAGTCATAATACTTATTAATAAAAATGAATAATTTTGTTATTTTTACGATTTTTCGTGAAAAACTTGGTTATGCCGTTTAATAGTACTACTCTTCTTTACCAAATGTTTCAAAAATTCTAAGCATAGTGCACGACTTCAGTAATTATTATACATAATGTCACAGATTTTCTCGATCTGAAGTTTGTCTTATGACCACTTCCGTCCCACCATGATAACCCATTTACTGGCCAAACGTGGTGGTTGCTTGCCTTCACGGACGACGAGCACGACGTGCTGTTGTTGCCCGCACGTGTTCTCTTTGACATCCTTGCTGTACGGAATACTTACTGATTAGTCTTATTGACACACTGATTAGTAATGCGACCTACTTGGTTCTAAGATTGTGAAAGAGGAGCTGACCATTGGTCGGAAAGTGACATGGACTTAGATCAATTCGTTTGGCATTACTCGGAGGAAAGTCCCGTCACGGTGACTGAAAATGTACTTTCAATTACTATGACGTAGCGTATGACTGCGGAAACATACGAATGGACAGAGAAAGTTGACGGATATGGGATTTGAAGAGAACAGGACTAATGATGCGTGCTCTGACGTAACAAAATGGTGATATGAATTTCTGTCAATGGTGAGTATTATTATAACAACCATGATTTCTGTTATGGAAGCTGATGAATGTGACTAAAATTAGGTTTTAAATGGCGTTAAAAAGAGTTAAGATCTTCATTCTTGAAAACCTATTATCGCTTTGAAATACATATTATTGTTTATAGTTCTAAAACCTTTTTATTTTATGTCTTTGAAATACATATTATTTTTATTTTAGTCTTCGTCTGTACGCAGGTCTCATGTCTTCGTAAAAGGACATCATATGACACTATTCCAGGAAAACAGCAAATTATAACACAAATCAAATCAGTCTACTTTGCACATTATCTTATGAAACGGGTGTTGTTAATACACGCTGTGGTCACCTCGTTTACAAACAATCGAATATATAGTCGCAATATGTCGTCTACGGGTTGGTTGCAAACGTAGTGTTCGTTTCCAACGTTACGGCAAACTAATTTTACTTTCTTTCAAAGTCGTCCAGCGTAAGTAGAACTACGCAAATCCATTACAAGTATTGAAATTATCCATTACTTGTTAAACTTGAGAAAGGTTTAACACGGGGATATCAGTATGCATATGCTAATTGACTTTATTAGGAAAAGGATTAAGTACGTATTCAACAATTGATACCATTAATTAAAATAACAAGGTTTATATCTCAAAAACTACTTCATAGCTTGCTACGCCAATTACGTGTTTAGATTATTCCAATAACATTGTTGGAATGATGATTCAATTATTATTATTATTATCATTAATATTATTATTATTGTTGTTGAAATGCCCTCAATTCAATACTTAAGATAATATTTTGTGAGGTATCCGCATCTTAAAATAGTCCAAAACGTAGATTCATAACATACATAATTACTTCAACTAAGTTTCTACATTTTGTCCCAATTTGGTAAATCAGTCCCATCGTATTCATGCGTTGCACGGAAGCTGAAATTAATACGGGAAGCGTTGTTCCATACTCCGCGTTCATATCGGCCAAGTGCTCGTATTAATGGTTTTTGTACGGGGGCGACGAGACTGTGGAAGGATCGCATTTACTGATGAGGAATTTGACGTCATCACTCCACGTAGGGATGCGCGAGTTCATCAGCTGTATGATACGATAATACGAATTAATGAGAAAGAAAATGCGGAAGTACGACATGTATGTAAGAATTGTTTTGACAAGTGAATCAAAGCAAAATTCACAACGTTATATTGAGATTCAATTCGTAAATGTTCGATGCAAGTGTAACAAGATGAGTTAACATAACGAGAAATAATATCACGGGAATTGATCCTATCAGATTAGGATACGACGATGAATAAATTAAGAACAATATTTCAGAGAATATTAGTTTCGAAAGGAAATTTAAAAAATCGATCGTTATATTTAAGTTTTGAAATTTAAGTAACAACTCATTACAGGATATGTAACTGACAATCATTAATAGGTATTTTCATTCATAATAAAACAAAATGATAAACTATAAAAACTTTTTAAAAATAATTTATAAGGCTAAAAATTATCGATACGTACGTAAAGGGAAGGGAAAGACTGTCTAAAGCCGAGAAAGGCCTCTGCATTGCGTAACCAATAAACTAAAAATTTCATTAATAGCACTCATTCTTCTCCATTCAATCTCTTTTGAAGCATTCTGTATTTCCCCGTTCTTAACGATTACAAATTGGACAAAGTGCACCTCCAGATACCCTGAGTTTGTCACGGATTATCCGAAATAATTCGCCGCTTGACGGGGGGATTTTCACGATGGCTCGGATACAAGTGCACCTGTGTTCCGACGAAGTGAAATTAGGCTGAGAAGCTGCCGTAGGGTGCTGGGATTCCGAACGACGTAACGATGCAAATAACCAGTATCGAATGCCCTGCTACATTTTCATGCCTCCTAACTCAAATACATTTACTATAATGTTAATAGAAATACAATCCTTGCTTATATAAATGGAAACGTCCAAAATGTAATATAAAAAACATGTTTTAGAAGGAGAAAAGTATCATATTAATGAAAAGAGAAATATTTGTATGAAAATATGTTCAGAAAAGTATCGCGAGATAAAAGTTTGAAATAATTTTTAGGTGTTCTTCAGCAATAGAAGTGTAGTGAACTTGATTTGTGCGAGGGAGAAATTAGGTTCCAGGAAAAAATTGAATGCATCCCTCAACACAAAGGAGACGAAATATAGGACAGGTGGCTCAATTATTGGAGTAAGCATTGATATCTAACAAAAACGTTGACATTTTGCCTTCCCTTGTAACTCATTCACTGTTTACAATGATTGCAAACAGCCATAAACATTGTTTTATGTTTTAAACCTGAAGATTCGATATAACCCTACTTCGTGAGTTTTGTACTCCGAAAATGCAATTTTTGAAGTGGAATCAAAATAACAAAAAAAAACAAAAAAACTGGAGTGTTCCTCACTCAACTTTCCAATTATAATTCTACAACAAAGATCATGCTAATAAACAACATTCATAGCAACAAAACATCATAGTTCAAGGATTCCTTGATGTTTTGGAATCAACACACTACAATACTACTGTTACATTTTTCTTACTTCATTCTTTGCATGTTTTCCACCTGATTTACTGACATGTTCCAGCTCGTCATTCCCTAGCACACACCCACACAGTATTACAAGCATTTAAAAATAAATGTCACAAAAGAATAAAAGAGTGTACCACTCACTGTCAGGAGCTGCGCATCCCTGAATACATTGATATTAAAATTGAAATTCCATATCCTGTCAAAACATATTCAAAAGTATACGTGTTCTGGAAAGAAATCTCACAGTGACTACTGCCAAATTCTTGAACCACGAGTTCTTAAAATATAAATGAGTAGGTATATAAACATCTTATTGTACTGTACTATAAAATATTTTATTTTCAAAATTAATATTTTTATGTTCTCTTAAGCATTCTAAGGCTATTATCATTCCTCATACTGCATAGAAGATGATGCCCGTCTTCACATAGACTAAAAGGCATAATAGAAACTCCAATAAAGAGTGAGTTGCAAGAGGGAGAGAGAGGGGGATTATAAACGAGATGTCATCCCGGATAATATTTGTGATCAGGTACCGGACGTAAAAGAATGTGAATAAAATTTTCAAAAACAAATTATTTCCTTCATCTATTACTTCTAGTTATCATTTATTTAAGTGTTATTGTTAAAAGATGATTTCCATACTGCACCTTTGTGCGTAATATTGTTCAGTATGTTCAGTGTAACATTTATTACTTATTTTTAAATTTCATTATATATTCACAATTACATGTAATGGTGGAAGGGTAGATGGTCTTAGTCATATTCACGAAATAAATTCCATTCGATATCAATGAAAGAATTATTTGTGATTGACTGTGAACTCTATCTCTTTGTGTTTAGGACACCTAAGGTTTGTAGAAGGAATTAAAAGGCGCTCTTGAACGACATCCTCTGAAGGAGTGAAGATTAGAAGCGGAAACACGTCGGAAACGGAGAACTCGGAGTTGAGAGAGCGCTCCCAAGTAGAAGCTCCGATTCTCAGTAGAGCACAAGTTGAACAAAGAGTCCCCCTTTAACAGGTAACTCATCTCAAGACAATCACAGNAAGAGTCCCCCTTTAACAGGTAACTCATCTCAAGACAATCACAGTAAGTTATGACCTGCGCTCATACTAGTTAAACCATTTCCAAAACTTTCCTCTTTGAGAGAATACATTTTCGAGGAATGTCTTTTCTCTTCGATTTCCAAAAAGGAACTTTCTCACTGGAAGGTTGAATGGACTAAAAGTCAACGAGGTTCATCCCATTATAGAATATCATTTTTAATTTACTAGACAATTCATATTCCGCATAATTTTTTTTAAATAATATGTAATTATTATTATTTATTTTATATCAAATTAGGAAGTAAAAACGGCTGCGACTTCTATTACCTCCCAATTTTTGGTTAATTGAAAGTGATATATTAATTAATATAAGGACATTTTTTCAAGTCTTAAGGTAACATTTTACCTAAACAAAATAGATCAATATGAATATTTATTTTAAATCCAGCCTTCCATAGAAACTGCACGCGTTGTAACGTTAATATCCACTCTTAAAACACTTCACAAAGAATATTTGTTTTTATCATAAATTCTCGAATTAAATGGTTGTGATTTACGAGGTCCGTATTTCAATGTGCTTTCATTTCTTGTGCAATACTCCGTGAAACTATAGTAACAACACTCTAAAGCACTCCATATGTTTTTGAAGAGTCAAGTTTGAATTTCAAAAGCGTATTTATTTTGTACTTGCATGTTTAATTACATTTACTCATTCTAACACCAGCTGTGAAAATTTTCAATTATTTTAGAGTTAAACTACATGAAAACTCCATTAATATCTCGCCTGTGGTGGAAAGGGCGTATTGAGTACACGATACGTTCGGTTCATCATGCGAGAAAATAATTAAAAAGCACAGTGTGGTGGGAAGAAAGTCAATCTGTATCTAATATTTTAGATCACCTACACTGACCGAAGTCCAGTTTTCAAGAGTGTTCATTGATTTTTGTGCAAGAAGTGCCAACAAATATATACAGAGTGATTCAGAATTCCTATTACACAGTTATAGGTGTTGTAGAGGAAACTCAGAACAGCAATATTTGGTAATAAACTCATGTCCGGAAATGCGCCGTTTGGAAAATAAACGACTTTGAAATTACGTCAAAGGACACGTTGCACGTGCATCAACCAACTCGTACCTGCGTTAACTACAACACATGCTCGAAGTTGCGGCCATGAGTTTCGTTGCACAAAGTGTACCTGCGAACAATGTTCACATACACACGATCAAAAAACCCGGGAGAGTCCTGAATGACTTCACCTGCAGCCATTACACGGACAAGGAGATCGTCGTGTGACTCCACAGGGGTCTCGTAAACAATATTCTTCAAGTAGTCCCGCAGGAAAAAGTCCCGAGGTTTTAAAAATCGGGCGATCGTGGTGGCCAACGAATCGGTCCACCGCGACCTATCCACCTATCCTCGAATTTTTGGTGAAGATACTGACGGACGTCACGTGAAAAGTGGGCTGGCGCGCCATCATGCTGGAACCACATCGTCCGACGGATATGCAATGGCACATCCTCCAAATGCTGCACAAGTATGTCTTGCAGGAAGGTCAAGTAGCCGTTACCCGTCAGACGGGGCGGTAGAATACACCAACCAATAAGATGACCATGGATAATACCCGCCCACACATTAATACCGAAACGATGTTCAAATCGATGGGCATGCTTGACGTGAGGGTTTTTCTCATTCCAAATGTGGCTGTTACGACGGTTGAGCAGACCTTCTTTTGTGAAATGCTCTTCATCTATGAAAAGAATGATCAGAGGAAAGTCTGGAACGTCGACACAACGATGTAGAAACCATGCGCAGTAATCGGCACGTGGCGCAAAATCAGCTGGACCCCATACCTGCACCCTTTGGAGGTGGTATGGGTGAAGTTGCAGTTCATGAAGAACTCGTCATTCACTGTTCTGGAATACATTCACGGCACCTGCGATATTGCGGGTACTCATAGACAGGTTCTGGTTGACCTGTTGGAGGACCCCTTCTTCCACGTCAACAGTGCGGTGCGTCCGGTCACGACTACAATCGGCTATATTAATCTTGAAGGTGCCGGTTTCCTGAAGCCGTTGTTCCAATCTTGCAAAAATGCCATGTGATAGACGGGCACTACCCGGAAATCGGTCGTGATATAGGCGTTGTGCTAATCCACCATTTCGTCCACTTTCACCGTAAATGAGCAACATGTCGGTGTACTCGGAATATGTATACTCCGCCATTTTGTAATGTACCGTCTTTCTCGATCGCTCAGTGGCAACTGATGTACATGCGCAACAATTCATTGGATTGTTCTCTGATGACACGTGACATGACGTCACACAAGACATCATGTGGCACGAGACACAGTCCTCTATCAATGTGTAGTGCCTTCCATCGTTCAAAGTCGTTTATCTTCCAAACGGCGCGTTTCCGGACATGGTTTTATTACCAAATATTGCAGTTCTGAGTCCCCTCTACAACACCTATAACTGTGTAGTAGGAATTCTTAATCAACAATGCGCTCTTCTCTCATATCATCTCCCGTAAGAAAGAAAAAAAACTTTCGTAACGACAATGATGTAACTGGAAAACGTGAAGTCTCAGGTAGATCATGAAACATGATGGGACTAATATTTTTCTCCCATGTATTTAAATGAGCTGGAGGCGTGATAACTCTATTTACTTCTTTCATACTACAATTTCTGATCTGACGCGGTTCAGAACTGCTCCCCCACCAGATCACAAAGTTTTTTGGGGTAAGGATGTTGAGAAACGAGGTGCAGGGTAGGTTAAATTTAACTACACCGGTATTCCTCTGGAGAGGGTGAAAAAAACTTTAGCTATGAGGGGAATCAAATTCGTGGTCTCATGATCACTTACCCACTGCGAGAGGAGACGTGTCCAGTACCCTTCCAGTATCCATTCAAATACTAAACGAACCCGAGGTTCCTTAACTTCCATGATAGGGCGAGTAACTGAATTTTCAACGTATTATATATTCATTAACTTCGACCAAGTGTATATGCCCCAGGTCCAAGTGCACTGATTTTGAGGGACATAAATACTGTCGCTAAAGAATTATGAAAATTTTTGAAATCATACCTATATTAAAAAACCCAAATAAATGTGACTTACACTTCATCGACCTTTTTGTAAATTAGGGCTTTACGGCTCGCCGACATCGAGGTCATCTTCACTAAGAAATGATATTCTTTTTAGTGTTCACGATGAGATTGTCACGAAAAAATCACCAGAAACTACCCAGTAATATTTTTAAAATTTGTAAGATAATATTCAATTAAAAATGAATTTTTTGAGACACGTATTGATTGATTTAGGAAATATTCAGATTCAGCATCGTAGTGTGGTCGGGTAGCATAACCAGTTAAATAGCTAGAAAAACACACACTTTTAAGTGATTCTTCAACATGTCTTCCACTATAACAAACTTTTCTTGTAACATTTTAAGTATTTTCCTCAATTATCTAACTGGAACAACAAGAATAAAGAAGAAATGTAATCTTGTGGAAACTCTGTATGCAACTTCAGCGTGCTTACGCGCGAATAACCAAATCTCTGTCACGAATCAAAATAAATGGTGCTTCACCGAGCTGAATTAATTTCTTATTTTGATTGCTCAGAGCGTTGTATATTTCTTTTTCAGAACACTTTTTTACGCTTAATCTTTATTCTTAACCTTCAAATACAAAGTAGAGGTCATAATTTAGATGAGATAAAAAAGTAAGACTTCCTTCAAATACTACTTCAGTATACGACCCATGCAGAATCCAATTTGAAATTACACTAAGTGAGCCTTGGAAGCATAGTGAATGTTAAGATATGGTAAAAATCCAACGACCTAACATGGACTAAAATCGCTGTCGAGACTTTTCACTCCGGGATGCAGTCCGGACTAAAAAAACAACTGAGTTACGCTCACTTAGAATTTACAGTTCTGTGTTGATCTGGGTCAGGATTGATGAGGGTTTTTGTAGTTTATAATGAAAGAGCAAGAAAATCAAAACAAATTATATTGTATTATAATATACAACTATACGGTGTTATATTTTATTTAACTACATTCACTAGTACAAGAACGACCTTCACTATACAACATAAAAATCCGTTCTAGTCTGATTTCATTACACTACTACATTTTTCTGAGGACTAAAAAATTTCCACAACGTTTATGTCCATAAAATTAGTAGTGATCTCTTCTACTAAGCTGGAAGTGTCATTTCATACAGAGTTACGTACCAAATTATACCTCCTTATTCAAACGTAATATGTTTAGAAGAGTACCGTATTACGTATGTATTAGATTGTAATTAGTTATGTTTTATTACTTGTATTTGTTTTGTCATCAATAGAAATTACTATTTTTTCTGTGTTTCTGTACATATACCTATGTAAAACACTGAGAGTCTTTATGTCCACCCCAAATCACAGTGTAGATGTGTCTATAAATTTGAAATTTTACACACGCGTTCTAAATAAGAGATTAAAGTAGATAGCATAGTGATTATTTTCAATTTTTGATTAGTTGTTTTAAATTAATTTTTCAGCGTTTCTAAATAAAAATCGTGCTGCGCAGAAATTGCGAAAAAGGTCAAAAACTCAAAATTTTGCACATTCTTCAATGTGGAAATATTCATATAATATACATCAGAAATATTATGAAAAAAATAGTAGAAATGTATATATATGAGCAATTCTATTACTTTTCGACAAATCCGTGCGCAAGAGGTCCGTAGATTTAGCTGACGATTTTTTAAATAAAAGTACTTGCAGAATGAAGCCGATTTCCAAAGTTTTAAGGGAATTAGATTCAACTCAAGGTTTCTAGAGTTATTAATCTAAACAATTTTTCGATATTTTCGATGCTCTTTTTCTACAGCCGAAAAGCGAGCTTCCATTATCATTAAATGAACTTCAGTATTTTCTCTGTTATTTTCAGAGTTATGGGTGTGGATATTCAGAGTTTTTCGGAAAAAGGATCATATATTCAAATGGCCG
>NNCF01126069.1:722762-772431 GCA_002313205.1 Laupala kohalensis
TCTTAATTTTTTTATTTAATGTTAATGATAGTTTGATTTATGGATAGGCCCAGGGCACACGTGGTGGTCCCTGGGGAAAGAATGTTTCGAAATTCTATATCCAATTTCTTTATATAATATTTCAGATTTTTATATCAACAGTGCAGCGACGACAGTGAAAGATTTGACGCTGCGAAATTTTGCAAAGACATTTTTGAGAGTAATTCCATCTACACTACAAAGAGATTTTTACGAATATGAATTAAATTTTTCTTCATTGAATTTTAGGCTGTTTTAGTGTAGACGTGTATCGCGCACTGCGGATACTCACTAACACATCACGCTTCGTTAGTAATTTACAACTTCGACAAAGACATCATGTAATTCCTCTTATGACTCTCATCCATTCGACAGCTAATGATAGACTTACTAAATTATTCTCTGACCATCCTGATTCATTTATACGATATAAACAATACACGCAACGGACAATACGTACACAAATACGAATGCCCACAGACGTTCTTCTACTCCCTCCACCTTATCCCCCACGATACTCCTATTTCTCTGAAACTTTCATATTTTTATTTTTACTGTTCCATAATTTTGTACCTGGGTTGACTTAAAAACTATTGCCTCAAAAGATTTGTGTATATTACAAGATCTCAACTGTACATTGTATGTCTTAATATTTTATTTTACTTAACTTTTTTTTATCTCATTGTTTTATTTCATATTATTGTATTTCTATGTTATTTTGTGAGTTCTAATATTTTTATTCGTTATTTAATTGTATGGTAAATTTATATACTTTACTTCACTATTTAAAATATCTGTGATTGTACATTCATTGATCAAAAGAGATAGTAATGTTTGATTGAAAGAAAAAATAAATATATGGGAGACAAAGGGAAAACTCTTGGTTGCAATGCCTTCTCGGTGAAATTTCAAAATTTTAATCTCATTTCGAATTACATTCTTATATTTATTCTGATAATAAAGTCAAATTGAGTATTCAGAGAAGTGCATATGCTTTTAATTCATGCCCGTTACACTAATCGCTGATGAGCAAACGATTGTTTGCAGGCAGCGATAACGAGAGTTCACCCATCGTTTTCTCTTCTCTTTCTCCATTTGCTGCTCATACTAATGTACCCCAGTGCAAAAATGTTATTTCATTTGACACGGAAGTTACACCTGTGCGGGGATGTGATTGTTCCATTTGCCAATCAAGAGACACTTTCCACGCACTGAGAGCAACCGGACTTGCTCTGAAATTTTCTCAGCGAAGATACTGCACTGGGCTTTTTTTGAGATTAGTTGCGCCTGTGATAATATATCTATGATGAATGCTATGCGTTTATTACAATTATTAT
Source organism: Laupala kohalensis (assembly GCA_002313205.1). Taxonomy (NCBI): domain Eukaryota; kingdom Metazoa; phylum Arthropoda; class Insecta; order Orthoptera; family Trigonidiidae; genus Laupala; species Laupala kohalensis. Next base: position 724,118 of record NNCF01126069.1, read on the forward strand.
CTTCTTCTGGAAAATCCACAGATGAAAAACAATAGTTGTACGCCGAATTAGTCCTTTCAAAAAGGTACAAAATTATTATGATGATAGGTTCCGTTTTGTTTATCCGATTGCATTGCGATGAACAGTTAATGTATGGATACGTGAATACGAAAATGCTATTTGTTGATATATTAGAAGACATTTGTTATATTTCAATTGCTGTTGTTTCGTCTGGAAATCAACGGCCATGCCCGATTTGCGCGTCGAAGATGTTCCATTTACTTGCTACACTCTCCCAATGGAATGGGAAACTCGCTCGGAGCAATGATTTGTCTGGTTCTAGTGCACACTCAGAGGATTAAATGGAAAGCACAAATAGTCATTTTGTCTTTAAAATTACTTTTCTTTAGAAGAAATTAAATTATCCGGATATTTAAATCATCATCATCTTCTTCTTCTTTCTCTTCTTCTTCCTCTTATAGCTCTACAACTCGGGGTGAGTCTGGTCAAGTTCAACAATTTCCCTCCATTTTCTGCGATCATTTTCGTAGGATTGTGTACCTTCATTATTCTAAGGTCCTTCTCCCACTGTTGTTTTGATCGACCTGTACGCCTAGAAGCATTGAGTAACCATAACGTGATCTTTTTTGTCTCTCTTCCATCCTTCATTCTTTGAATGTGCCCCCACCATGCTATTCTCTGTGATTTGGTGTGTTTAGCAATATTCTCCCGTTTCATTACAGTTTTAAGTGCTTCATTATATCTTATTCTCCATGAGCCATCTGATTCTATTACAGGTCAATGTATCTTATTCATTATTTTTCTTTCATTAACTAACACCTTTTCTGTATCTTTTTTCTTCAATTCCCAAGTTTCACTAGCATACATATTTATTAGTTTAATTATTGTATTATATAACATTAATTTAGTAGTTCTGCTGATTAATTTGCTTGTGAAAAGGTATTTGTACATGTAATAAGCTCTGTTGGTAGTTGTTACTCATTCATTTATTTCTTCTTCAATGTCATTTTTATTATTTACTACTTTTTTTTGTGGGGCTTTAGGGCTCGTCAACATCGAAGGTCATTAGAGCCCATTATTTACTACTGATCCTAAATATTTAAAGAAGTTAATATTTTGTAATTATTGATTATTTATGTTCAGATTTATCCCAGATGGATGTTTTCTCGAACATTTCACATATATTGTCTTCTGAGAGTTCAAGCCTACATTTCTTGCTTCTTTTTATAACATTGGAAAAATATATCAATACTATTGTGTTTTTCCTAGAATCACCAAATCATCAGCATTGTTTCAACCTAGTATATATATTTCAACCTAGTATAATTTCCTCACTTCAACGGCGTTATCTTTTTCAACCGTCCTCTCCGTAATTTTAACCTAACGCTGTTTAAGAATAATAGAAAATTAAATTTAGGAAACTTTCGAACCTTTAACTGCCACTCCCTTGTCTTCAGCACCTCCTTTGCCAACCGTTCTGCGACGCACGCCCAACAGTCGTTGCCTCGTGGTGTACGTCAATTTTCAAAAGCTGAGGGTCGAGCCCTCTCACACCCACGCCCTCCGGGTCGCTATCTATTGTCATAATTTTAATTTGTAAAGGGCTTCTACCTCTCTCCACACCCACGATATGAGTTTATCTTGCAGCTGCACTTTAAAACCCAAAAATCTGTCACCAACGCTGAACTTGTCTCTTTCAAAATACTTCTAGTAATTTTCCGATGCTTCCAAGTATAAATCTAACGACGCCATCCATTGTGTGTTAACAAATTTTCTACCTCCTTCCCCCTTCTAGCCAAAAATAAATGCATAGTACTCAGACACCATTCATTCCTTAGAGGTATCAATGATGTTCCAATAGTTTCTTCTGCGATTTCCAATATATATGATTTTATATTGTTCCAATATTTCTGTATATTTTCTTCTTCTGGCAATATATCTAATTTCCTATATATCAAATTATGTCAACGCCCCGAATTAGTAGGGATGCGTCATTAATGTCACACCACGTGTGTCCGCGGTCAGTCGTGGCGGGTCGCACGAGTCCCCAGATGACCTTTGAGCGTGCGCTTCTCGTGAGCTAGTGCGTGTCGCGCGCACACGGGGTGCCCGCCCGCCTACCCACCCGACCTGTTGCCTGAGACACAAATGCAGAAGGGATCCCGCTCTTAGATAAGGCGAATGCGCGAGGATGTCGCGTGATCCCTTTACACGGATTTGCTTTCTAGTGTTTCCCGCTAGAGGAGGAAATTCATCCGTGAGATGTGGGAAGCACGCGTAGCGTCGCTCGTCCGATTGTCGCACGCTCTCCGTTCCAGAGAAAATAAGGTGCGGGGTAATGATAACAGCTGATCAGATGTCGTAAGGCAGCATCTGACAAACTTATAGACCTTACGAACCATTAATTTCATAGTTTTAAATTCCAGGAAGAATTGGAAGATTAAAAAAAATAAATGAATACGTTTGTCAATTTATGGTCATATAAATTTAATATTTTTATTTCTGATTTATGATATGCACCAATTAGATATTAAAATCTAATGTGCTTTTTAAAATTGAAAATTTTATTTCTTATTTGATATTTATTCAATTTATAAAAAATGTTTAAAAGGCTATGTGTAGCTTGTGTGAGATATGGATTCTGTTCAACGCCTCATTGAACATCGACAATACATCAAAGAAATGATTTTTATTGTCACTATTCCTATTGTTCGCCTCAAATAAGTGAGAAAAATTAAACAATCCTATATTTGCTCAAACTTATCTAGCTAATTTCACCAACAGACGATCCAAAGTTGAAATAAATGCCTAAATTTGTGAATGCGGACCGCCAAAATTTTCTGGTTGACCATCGGTTGGCGACCTCTGTCGTGAAGTGGTTTCAGATCTGTAGATCACGAAATTTCTTCTTCCAATACCTTTCTATCACAAGGAATGTTTAAAAAGCACTCGATCTACCAAACTCTCAATTCCATCCACAGCGTCAGTTAGTTTCTCATTTATTTAGAATTGAATATTTATTGATTTCCTGATATTACAAATTTATCATGTATCTAGTGTTTCTGAGGTAAAGCCTGTTTGGAAGTTCCTTTACAATGGTTCAAAGAAAAATAAATTTGAGCTCTGGGGTATAAAATTGTTACATTAATAGTAATGATAATTGAAATTGAAATTTATTTCCAGTTTTGCATAAGTTTTACATATGTTTTACAACCCTTCTTACAAATGATTTACAAAACGTTTACAATAATGAATTTTAATAATAATCTGAAATATATATACTAAATTGAACATGTATATAATAATAATAATAGTACAACGAGTTTACAAAAGGTTGTATAACAAGTTATGCAAAAAATTTTAAAACATATTGTTTTCCTAAAATTTGACAAATTTAACAAATCCTAATTCTAACAAATTTTCTTAAAGACCTCTCTAAGTTCTCCTGAACTTGTCAGAGATATTTATTATTATTTCTTTATGTTATTCTACTACTGCTTTTTATTTATTAATAATAATAATAATAAATTTATTGTCAAAAAACAGTACAGACTGCGTATGACCACGTGGAGGACAATAAACTAATTTACTCTCCGGAAGCAAGCAAGGGACCATTAAACTTAAGTACCTGTGTTTGTATAGATTAAACAATTATTCAATATTAAAATGTTTACATGAAAATACTTATATTTACTATTGTTTTTTATAATTATCAACCATCCACTTTTTTAGTTCCTTTTTACACTTCTATTTTGTTTCTATTTTCATTAGACTGCCTGGAAAATTATTTAATAGTTTAGGTGTCTTATAATCTATTTTTCTTTCTCCATATTTATTGAATACAATAGGTATCTGAAAATTATATTTTTTCCTTGTTTTATGCATACATTTCAGTCATATTACTAATTTGATTTTATTGAAACATTTAAGTGCCGTATTCTGTAATTTTTGTAAAATTTTTATGTGTGAATTTGATGTTGAACCCCAGATGGTAATTCCGTATCTTAAAACTGATTCAAAAAGTGCAAAATAGATTATTTTGAGTATATGTTTAGGTGTAATTTCTTTTGTTCTACACATCCCCCATATACAAGTTCTCAGTTTTTTTGCTATGTTTAAAGTATGATCTTTCCATAAAAAATTTTTGTCAATAATTATTCCTAAGTATTTTAGATTATTTAGTTGTTCAATGTTATCTGAACATTTACAATCTTGAAATTTTTATGTATACATTTTTTATTGTGAAAAATTATTTTTGAGTCGATTCTCTAAGTGTGTGAAGTTGTAATATGTAATAATTTTGTTTTATTGTGATTAATGGTAAATCCTTTATCATGTGTCCATATTTGGAAATTCTCACTCATTCTGTAAGATTTGTGTTGCTTTGGTTTGATCATTGTTGAATGATATAATTATATATAAAGAATTTACACTTCTTAAAACACTCTTTTATATTATTCACGTATATAATATAAAGCAATGGTGCCAGTAAACTACCTTGTGGAATGCCTTTATCTATATTTATTTTGTCACTATAATTATTCTCAATTTTAACTCCGTATGATCTCTCACTTAGATAACTCTTTAGTAATTTTGATGTAATTCCTCTGATTTCTATCTTTTCTAATTTTGTTACTAATTTCTCATGATTTATCACATCATATGCCTTGGACATATCTAGATATAGCATTAATATATGTTCGCATTCATCTAATCTAGTGTTAATGAAATTAGCAAATTTTTGTCATCCGGTATTCTATTACGCATTTTTTGGGACCAAAATAACAGAATTGTTTTTTAAAAAATTAATCCTGGAGACGGATAGATCATTAGCGTTTGAAGCATTCTCCTATACTAATTTGCAACTTCAGACATATTGCCACTTTTTTATAAAATGTCTTTAGAACTGAATACAAATATTTATCTAATGAAGAATTTTGAGATAAATAAAATTTGTATGTGTTGACTCAGTTTTGTGTTTACCTTTAATAATACTAATATAGTGTTTTTGTTGCATTACTATTGGATAAATATTGATATTATATTACCGCAATATGCAATATCGAAATCAATTCTACTGTGAACCACTGAGAAATGGATTAATTTTAAAATGCTTTCAGTGCACGTATCTTTCAGAAAATAAAAATAATTAAGAATGCTGTTCAATTTATGTTTCAAATGGTTAATAATATAAAACTATCTGGCCCACTATTACAAAGATATTTAATTTTACACCAAGATATTTAATATTATCAGTTTGTCCTTCTTGTGGGTTCATTCAAACAGTTCATTCATATAAACAAAATTGGATACTGAAAATGAATTGCATGTCTCAGACTAAAATTAATATATTTTGTTTTTCCTGAGCTCAACGGTATATGGTTCACAGAGAACCACCACAGGTGCACGAAGGTCAGAATTCATTTCCATCTCCATATAATCCCAACTATTTCCCACTTAGTAGAGTGCTGTGTCGTCAGCAAATGGCGTTATACCTTAAAAAATTGCATTACTCAAATCATTTATGTAAATTAAAAACAAATTTGATCCCAAAACCGATCATCGGGGAACTCCTGGGGTGATTTCTCCATGTTAATTTAAACACGAGTCAATCCTGTCACATTGATTTCTCCCATCCAAATAGCTTCTTAACCAATTTAGTATTACTCCCAAACCACACAATGATATAATTTTGATTAAAGTATCTACCATATTGTTGATAGCATCAATAACTATTCTAATATCTAAAAAGATCCCACATTACACATACATGTAAGTTTACATTATACATATAACAATTTTTTTGTTCATGTTTAAATCATTATATACTTTTATATAATTATATAATTTACAATATATTACAAATTGCTTCAAAATGAAATTGTGCAAAGGATCTTCTGTACTCGTGTTTGTGTTCGTCCTAAATCCAAATTGATTTTTACTAAAGAATTTGCAATTTCCAAATATTAGCCTTGATCTCTTTTTAAATAATTTCTCTAATTTTTTTGAAAAGATTGATAGAAGTAATATTAGTCTAAAATTGCTACAATCTAATTGAGAATCCCCTTTATGAATAGATATAATAACAGATGCCTTTATTTATACACGGAAAGCTCCACACTGAAAACTTTTATTTATAATATCAATTATTACTTCGATTACATGTCTATAAACTGCTTTGCTCAAAGCTATACTAACACCATCTATACCAGGTGAAGTATTATTCTTTTACGATAGAATTGATGAAATCTGCTCACTTGAACAAACTGGGTCTAAATATAAGGATTTGGTTATATTATAGACCTTAAATATGTTGTTGTATTGTAATGATAGGAAATCTTCAGATATATCTTGATTAATATTTAGATCGTTGATTACATTAAAAAATATATGTTGAATTCGTTACAGATTAATTTCTTATCATTAATAATACTCCCGTTTGCTTCTAAAATTGGTTCGTCTTTAGATCACAGTCCAATAATTTCATTCACTGCTTTCCAAACTTCCTTCGAATTGCCTTGAACCTGCTCAAATCGTTTGATTTTAATCACTTAAGGAGGTATTGATGATAAATATATAGATTACGGGATACTGCGATAAGTAAATATGATTAATCTACTGCAATTAATCGGCATGCGTTCTAGTACCAGAGTCACATTTAAATATAGTCTCATGCTACACCTATTGTCAAGTACATTATAAACCACATTGGTGTCTTCAGGAATTTTTAATCAGTTGTTAACGATTGTTGAAATATCTGTCACGAATCGGAGCTATCTTTCCAGTTTACTTCTGAGAAACCAAGTTTTATAATGGTCTATGAAATGTGTACACTCATCCAACTTCAGAAAAAAATCGTTAAAAATGAAACATAATGCGGGTCATGATCCAGTTGATAAGCCGTTTCCGAATCTTATTACTATGAAAATGAGTTCCCTTTATAGCCATTAAAAGCATAATAGCTCGAAGTTTCTCGTAAAAAGAGTTATTAAGTTCAAATCGCAACCACGAAATATTAGAATAGTAATAATCTACATGAGCACGAACCATTCATTTGGAAACAAAAGCAGTTTTGAATTTTACTCCGTATGTGGGAAACGGAGTAAAATCTTCGAGTTTTATATATGATTTTTTCTCGCAGTTTTAGTATGAACAATCACTGACAGAAATACGAGGAGAAAGGGAAATTTGATGTGTATGGTATAAAGTTTGCTAGCTAAGTAAGAAAATGCGAGAAATAAAAAAACGGAGGAAAATGAATCTGCATATGTACTCAACCGCAAATTAGTCCATGGTCATTTCAACAGGAAATCAAAAGTGATTCTAATGAAGTGCGATGAAATAACAATGAAATAACTTTGTGTTCAGCTATCGCTTTACGAGTTATTCCAACATATAAAAATGAATATAAGAAAAAGGATGTAAAAGAATGTGGATGATCGACATAAATTCTTGAGTATTAGTAATGTGTAGTTAAAATCAAATAGACAAATGATATTTAATTCTTCAAAGAGAATGTGAGAAAGCAATACCAATTAATTATTAGTCTTTACATCATGTTGTCAATAATGAAACCTAAAATTTTCCATAGCGGGACTCTACATATGTTTCTTATGATATGATCACCACGCAATCAATTACTCTAACTCGGCTTTTCACTTTAGAAACAATTTTATATTATAATCCATAGTAATATATAAATGTGTAACGCGAAAGTGAGTCTGCCTGCACTTTTATGTTGTGAATTTTATAAACATCACAGTTCCTATATACATTTCCGGAAGTATGCTTAGATATGTGCATACCATTATTGTTCGTTTAACAGTAGAGGTTTAGCAACGTATTCCTTGAGATATAAGAGACATTTATTTCATTTTATATCTAGTCGTTACCTACTTTTCTTCGTCGATAAATAAAATTAATTGCTCACGGAATAATATTTGAATTAGAACGAAATGAGCTATACACGTACTATTTGAAAGAAATATATTTCCTTTCATGCTATGAATAACGAAATTTAGTACGTGGCGAGTGAGGACACTACCATTACGTCACGGGAGTGTGTATGTTAGGGAAATAAAAGTTCTGCGAGTTCCTGTGAGAAAGAAAGAAAACCGTAGTTGTAAGAACTACGCTTTTGAACTTCTCAGTCCGTCACAAAATTTCATACATACTTTATCGGATCGTAAGAAAATCGGCGCACGTGAAGAGGAAGCAGTAAAAGTATCTCACTCGTTCACGAAGAGTAAGAGAAGTGGCAAAGAATAGTAGAGGAGGGATAATCTTGCCTATCCGTGCAGTTTCCGAGCGCGTTATGCGACTGAAAAGGGCTCTTGTGACCCGGTCCGCCCCGCCTCCCGACTCTCCCTTCCTCGTCGAGTGGTCACAGAAGAGTACTTCCGGAAAGACAGGGCTACTGGGCGCCTCTCGCGGCGACCTGCTGAACTACGATGGTGGATGACAGCGCGGTGGGCGACGCGCACGCAAAGCCATGGGGAAATGTGACGAGAATATAGCCGCACAGGAGGCCGTGTTTCCGCTACTTCCCTGACTCGGTTCATGGATTCATGGACAATAAACTACTCTTATCTCGCCATTCGAAATGAATGTAATGTATTCCCGAATATTTCCCATCTTAACAAACAGTTCATATTTTCTAAATCGTCAACATTCAGTTCGGAAAGATCCTACGATAAAGTGAAACTTCCATTAATGTACACTTCTCAATAGTCAATATTTCTTTATATAGGATACTTTTTAACTCCTCGTCATCTTCTTCTGACCTTAACTTCCCCAAACCGGACACTTCTCAATTGCAGACAAATTGTATAGTTCCGTGACTCTCGTTAAGGAGAAGTTTCACTGTGTATATTGATTCATACAATAAATATATTTTAATTGGTCTCTTCTTAGTCTTTCCACAAATTTTCGTGATGTTTGATAATCAGAATATAAAGGTATATCATATAAATTTATTTTTTGATATCTGTGCGGAACCAACTCACACTACCAAAATCCCATGAGGACGCCCTTGCTCGATGAGCTACCATCATCTATATTCACGAGACACCCGTACAGACAGATAAACACAAAATTTCAAATTTTGAAGTTCTGTAGTTCTTCTATATATTTATTATCATGCGTTTCACTTATCCGAAACACAATTTTCCCTATGCTTAATGAATTTGACATAGATAAATGATATTGAAGACTCTTGAAACAATTAAGGTGCCATAGTGCAACAGAGAGAAATTATTTTATTCCAGGTATAATGTGGTTGTAATACATCAAGATGTACTCTTTCTTTACATAATTAATTTTTTAAGAAATCCACTTTTGAAACTTTTCCAAAAATGTTTATTATTTATATGTAGTACCCTTTAAGTTAAAGTGAGAAATAAATTAGACACGTGCATTGAGAAGAAAGAGATACTCCTGAAATACGAAATATGAACAAAATTGACTAAACCTTTTAGTCAGAGTGGCTGCGCATAGACTGATAGGCGGATGGAACGGTACACCCAAAGTAGTTATTTGCCACAAATCTTGGGATCAAAAATTTTCAAGAATTAATTTCCATTTTATATGAGAAAGTAAAAAACAAACTTCAGTAACGTGATTTTCTCTACATTTGCTAAATGCTCTGAATCACGGACGGCTGGCAACAGTAGCAAGAGTTATACACGAATTGTTGTAAAATACAAAATCTAATTTCGTACACTCTTCATCAAATTTTGGAGTATCGAACTTGTTTTACGACAAAAATTATGGCTCGAATAATGACGTGTTCAGTCATAATCACGTATCCATCTGATGAGGGTACATAACCACGAAACATTCATTGTCATCTAGTTGGCAAATTCATTCTCAATATTATACGTACCCTAGACCGAGATCAGCGTTTTGTGCTTCGGGAATAATATTGACAGGAGTGACGCATAAGAACTGTAAATCAAGCCAGTCAAGCAGTCCGTCCATCGCAGATGGACTGCATGACCGAATCAAAGGGATAAAAGCCTTTGTACTAGGGATCATACAAATTAATTTACCTTTCACAAATACTTCAACTCAAAAGGATTTTTTTTCGTACCTCCATAATGTGGGATACACCAAGACTATTCAAAGAATTAATTTTACAATTGTTTTCTAAGGACTTAAATAGCTAAAATTTTCCAATAATAAGCAACTTCAATCAAGTTCTGATAGAGTACAGGGAAACGTTAGTTTCAGAGAAAAATTATTTTCCTGTGTGATCAATAATAAAATAAACTTCCAAATTTCAATCAATACCTATAATTAATTTTCTTGAAATGATTTTTCGAAAAATTACTCTATTCAATGACAATAAAAAAATGTTTCTATTTGATAACATTTATTGAAACGCGCATCTCAAGAGAATGTTATTCCTATAACGTATGAAGTATAATCTAGGAATACATCAAAGAAATTTCTGAAATAAATTTAACAACAACTTCAAATACAGTTAACTATTATATCTCGTAGAGTACGCAAAATAATTGTTCCGATATAGGATTAATAATACAGTTCATCTGTACGCATCTCAAATAACTTTTATCTCAATACAATAAAAATAAATCAGCTTTGTAATTTAATACAAAATTAAATCACGTAACAACAGAGTTCAGAGAAATCTTAAGTTCTCCACACGGACATCTAAGTACAGTGTTCACAAAGACCGAAAAACAGAAAGGTTTATCCTGATTTGTTATTCCCAATTGTACTACATCTAGAACACATCTCCTCAACTGCTATTATAGGAAACTCGACTCTAAAAATTGCAATAAAATTAACCACTTATCTTACAGTACTAAATGACGACTCATTTTTGTCGTCTAAGGTAGGCGAATAAAATTCGAATTACACTTATAAGATGTTCCATTACCGAATTGGCTAAATACTACATTTTAACTTTTGCTAAAATAGAGGGCATTTTCTTTTTTTTTTAATGATAAGACGTTATACCGTCTCAGTACAGGGATATCATAAAATTATAATTCAAATGTTGTCTTATTCTTCTATCTTGAGTTATTAGTCATAATCCATATAGTCATTTATGATTAATAATTAATTTCATAGTACTTTACACAAGAGCACAGGAGTTCAGAGAATTGCAGTCGTAGAATATTGGTTACGGAAGTACATCCGGCTTAGTTCTGAACTATTGGAAAGAAATTACGATTGGTCGACTATGTGATTGATAGTTTTTCTCTCTTTGTCAAACGTAGTTATGTCCTTTTTTAGTTGGTGATGAGTAGTAAATTAGGAGTTGTTGTGTTTGTTGTTGTTACCTATGGTGTTGGAGATGAAGTAGTTAGACTATGGAATTTTGTTGAGGATGAACTAAACCCCGAGGAAGATAGCGTTCGCTATCGAAACGTCGATAATAAATAGTTTATAAATAAATTTCCGAAACGAAAGAATTTATTTTTACATTTCATCATAATGGCAAATAACATTGCGATCATTTAACTATTATTTACTTGATCTAATATAGTCATAATATCGCGTACTTTCCCTCCTTCTGCAATTTTATTTCTGTGAGTCATGTAACCACAATACATCTCGAATGCCGTTCTTTCGTACTTTCTATGTCTTTTCGGAACGACTTCCCTCGTCCGAAGATTGAGAACGAGAGAATCTTGTTGCTTCTTCTCTTAAGTTGTGCTGTGAACTCATGGAGGGAGTATTTCTAGAGTCTTGTAATTCGTGGGCACCGACGCTTCTATCCATCTCAACACGTCGTCGCAGAATTCAAGAATATGCGCAGAAGGAATTATCGCTCGGTATACATATAGTATATGTGGGTTCAAAAATATTTTTGCAGTTTTTCTTATTTTGAAATTATATTCCCAACCATCTGAGATTTTCATCTACATGGAGGCATATTTTCAAGTAGAAACATTATATCAAAATTTGTAATGTTTAATGTTCCTTTTAACGCGTTTAACGTATTGTTTTTTTGAAGAGTCGGAAAACACAGAATTAGTTTTCTAGTAAATGCGTTACTACAGGACATCCATTTTCCAATCGAAATGTTTTAGTGTAAGTTGTTTAATTGTATTTCAGGCACCAATAGAATTGTCATTCTAGTCATATTTTTTGTTAATTTCCAAAAGCTGAATTCATGTACACAAATTGTAACGTGCCATTCACAGATTCACTTTACCTTCCTGTGTTATTACAACAGGATTATTTACGACCAAAAGCAGTAATATAGGTTTTGTTCTGTCTCCGTGATACATGCGCGGTCGCGCGAGCATTGACAACTGAACACCGCCATTTCATAAACTTGACGTTCGTTTGTTTTAAAGAGACCCCGGCTCGAGTGAGGATACTGCAGTTCCAAACAGAGCATACATGAGAGGATCGTGTCTTATGTAAAATCCACAGAGGGTGTCCACCGCACAGACCGGCCGGCCACTTGATAGGATTGTCGATACGTCGTTCGGCTGGACGACCAGTGCGATCAAGCGGTCAGTTACGAGTCCCTACGGCGCACAATGTGGGTGGGTGACAGAATTTAGAAGGGCTCCGAGACAGCGTTCATGTCCTTTGGTGACTAATCCTCGTTCAGAAATTCTTCTTCAGCCAAAACAGATATAGTTCATTTTTTCCTGATTGGTTAATTCAAGTTTGGTTAATTGTCCTTCTTTTCCCTCACACATTAAGAAATTAAACATACAATTTTCAAGATAAATTATTATTATTAAAATTTGAAAATTTTTAGTCATCTAATATTGTATGAATTGTACGACACATTAAACGACTTCTATTGACTCAAGACCGTAGTCAAAAATATCTACCATAATTCTTACATTTACATGTAAAACAAGAAAATATTTAATTATTCTAAATTCAACGTTACGTAACTGTATTATTTTTAACAAGGACTTCAATGTTACATGTTGATAAAATGATCCCTAGTCTATTGTGTACTTATGATTTGTGTATTCATAACAATTTGACTATTGCCTTGACGTGACATGATTCTAGAAAGGAGAGTTTATATGAGAATTTTCTCTTGGACAACAATCATTAATATTTCACATGATGTTCATGGATTATTAATCATATTATTCAATAATTCTCAGTAATCCTTCCGTTTTTCAAATATATCGATATATTTCTGCAGTGTTCTTTACTTCACACTTAACGTTTTAATTACATAACACTTTTAGTTTATTAGTTAGATAGTTAGTGCTGCACAGAAAAAAAATACCTGCACTTGAGAACCTAATGTATTGGCTGCCAGTTGGACAGATAACACATGAGCTCGCAGAGCTAACATCCTTCTGTTATGACGTGAATTTTCGTCATTCTGTACCACAGTGTACAGTATTAACTCTCACAGATTAAGTAGTTAATCTACATGATAAGAAAAGGGAACCTATAGTAGAGGATGTTGCCAACCAATAAACATGTAATATGGAGTCGACGTTGACTCATCTGCATGCTTTCTTCTCTGTACGACTTTCTTGACGATATTAATTTTTCTTACAACTCCATGGTCTTACCTTGATTAATCACTGGCATACAGCTTACGTCCTTTTTATGCGATGTCTGTTTTCAGGTATCCGACAGCGCCAGTATGCGATCCGGGGCCCTTTCCCTTAGAAAGCGCGAACGCTACCACTGAGCTACTGTAGTATAATGTTTTAGTATCTTGTGTTACGCTAAATAGGAGTTGGCACCATAGTATTAGTACCATGAATAGTAAATGCGTAAAATAGTAATCATCGAAAAACAAATCATTATATACCAAGAAAATAGTTTTTATGAATTCAAACGTTTCTTTATTTTGAATATACTTGAAATTTACTCTTACTAGATATATACATTTGAAAATATCATTATTTAAAATAATAATTAGGTATTCGCCAACATTAACCTTCAGAAATTCAAAATATTATCAGTGTACGGCTGCTCGACGTTGAGACTGTACATTTTTGTCGTTTAGACTTCAAGTTTCGGGCTACAAAATGTCGGGATGGCGTCGTTTAGTCGTTGTAATGAATCATTTTGTTCAAGTAAACAATTATTCATAGTTGCGGAAGCCATGGTCGATTTGACTCCGTAAAACAATTGCTCAGGTTGCGCCGCCTCAGTCATGAGTCAACGAACCGAATGCACAGAAGGTTGCGCAGCCGAGTGTCATATAGCGGCAACTACGAACGAGATCGGCGACGAGGAACATACAGTTTTTGTAGCTATGTCAGATTTTTGGGCGGGGCTGAGTAGTTGCGCCCATAACTTATAAGCTATGGCTGTTGATGTTACTTTCTTTCTCACAGACAAAATAGCGTTAGCTTCCGCAATGATAGAAAATTGCTCTCGTTCAGACGAAAACTCTTTTGGGGCAACTACAGCGTAAGCTGTGGCTGCTAATGGTTTTGTCTGTCCGCTAGACAGCCAACGTGTGAGCTATCACAGCTAACTTTAGGCTATCCAACATTTTTTTCCCGTGTGAGGGCGTTTTGTCATTGACGTCTATTAAAAAAAATTATAACGTTAACAAGATATCTGCTTCATTAAGACATAGAGGAACAAGAAATGATTCAAATTTACACAAAGTCAAGTTCATGACAACACAGCAACCAATATAAAGTAGGACAAGATCACGAGATAATAGGGACAAATATTGAATATTGAGAATTTAAGAAAAATGTCGAGAAAAGATATAAATGAAAATGAAATCGTGAACCAAAGGTCAAATTCCTATAGGAAGTAATAAACGCATAAAATAGACGATTCGTTTTTCCCAAATATATCGTCAAATCTATTGAGTAGAAAATGCTCTCGACGGATGATATTATATTTGGGACTCTCCAAAAGAAAGTGTTCCACAGTAAGAGGTGTAGTAAGCCTCACAGATAGGGTGAGGGGTTGACAAATACAAATACAAATGATACAAATGGCCAATACAAAGTCGCTTTCAGTTTATCTTTCATCTAATCAATAAGAATACGAAAAGACACAACTGCATAATGAATACTTTGAGTCTGTCTTTCGAACAAATAGAGAAACTGCAGTTCTACGTACGCGAGGAGTGCCGATCTCCATCAAAGCTATCAAAAGTCGCAAAACGTTAAAAAAAATTAGGAAAAAACAAATAACCTGACTATTTCCTATGATAATCTCAAGTTTATGTAAAAATGAATCTCAACATAATGTAAAAAATTATATTGGCTTTTTGAGAAACAACACTGTTTTTGACCGGGGTATTCCTGAGAGAGTCAATTAACTCTTACAATCAAGATCTATCTGACTCGCTTGATGTGGGAGGAGAAGTGCATGCAGTCGTTGTACACTTTTAGAAAGCCTTGGTCCTGGTTCTGTACGATCGACTTATAATTGAACTCGGAGAAGCTGGAATTGAGACGTGTGACTTGGATACGCAAATAATAGATATGGATACTCCGTATTAGAAGTCGGAAGGTAAGAGTCGGCGAAAAACCTGCGGAATCGCTGGTGTATCACAAGGGAGCGTTCTAGGACCGCTGTTATTTCAGGCATGTGCATATAATATGAATCACGATATCAAAATATATCTAATCTCTGATAACTCCGTTATATAGGAAGGTATTGAAGAAGCAAGGTTTACAGAAATATCACAATGAGTCCAGAAAAATAAAAAATGGACAAAATTAAATGAGATGGAAATAAAACAAATAAAAATAAATCAATCGTTTTTTTATCTCCACAAAAAAATGTTTTACACATTTGTCCATGAAACTTTCCACTAGCGAATAGCATCAAAGATCTTAGTCTTATGTGGGTTGAAGATTTAAATTTTACAACAGGAAAAGCATGTAACTCATTGCACTTTGTAATGCGAGTCGCGAAAAATAGCGTATTCCCATTAATAAGACTTTTTATTGAATACAATGTCATTTGCTGGGACTCATATCACATTGGGCAGATAAAACCGTCTCACAAAGTGCGAAAAACCGTGGCTAAATTTGTAGTGCGATGGGGTGCAAGAGAGAATTCTTCATAGAGGGAATCTCTACAGAAGCGACGAGAGATTGCGAGACTTTGTTCTCTTTTCAAGGAATACGCAGGCCAAGCGTAGAGAGACGACTTTTAAAACCGACTTACCGCGGCTGAAACGATCACAGTGGTAAAATTCAAGGAAGAAAGCATAAAACAGTTATTGGAAAATTGTTTTTCGTTAACCGAACACAAGTTTCCTGGAATGAGTTACCTGCAGTAGTGTTTTAGAGTAGTCTTCGTAGTATTACAAATGAGATGAATATAGGAATAATGCATAGTGTTGTGGAAAAAAGTCTTGATACTCGAGTTTCAGCATTAATAAAATGTTAACCCATTGCTCCACACAAAAATGGATTAGAAAAAATTTCTCGTATTAATTCACCGCTTATTGGTGTGAATTATAAAATTTTACTGCATCCTATTTAAATTTTGTGGCAGTTATAAAGAAACAAGTACCGGTTTTTTCATTCGTTCAATAGGAGCTCTTACTTTGAAAATTCATTGCTTAAAAACCACTAGTGTGATCACAACCAAATTTTAATATGACCTGAGGACACTTGTTTAAAGTTTTACCTAGTTTAGAACTGATGTGATGTAAAATAAAAATGTTCTTATCAAATTAGCACAACAACGTTTTCTCAGTAAAGAACAAAAATTGATCTTGTTATGATGATGATTATGTGGGACTAAGTTATATTTAACTAACATACTATGAAATATTTTATATTTATTTGTCTGAACGCAAGCAGCAAGGGTGGCGTAGTGAGCGGCGGGGATTGTGCGGTGCTGTCGTGTTCAGCGCCTCGTCACGCGCAAACTGTACATTGAAAGAAATGCATCGGACACGCTGAAAAAATAGAAAAACATTATCTGGACAAGGCACTAACAGAAGACGTGCCCTGTATTGGCCGTATCGTGATAAACTGGAATGAGAATTCATCTGAATCATCAGTGCTCATCTGAGTTCAGTGATTATAAAGACGAGAACTGAATTCTCAGAAGGCTTGTAAATTTGTAAATATTTTACATATGTCAAAACTGTAAATATAATTTACATATGTGCTTAGTAAAGTAAAAACTTCGTAAATATCTTGTAAATAGTAGACAACGGCTATTCAGCCAGCGCACCATTTATAAACCTGCCATTACAGGTCCAAATCCTATTGTAAAAAGGTGATAGAAAATGCTTAACATTAATTTTCTAAATCTAAATTAGAAACCGATGTATTTTAACACAATGAGTAATGCAAGGTTGCTTGTGAGATTCACAGCACTGATTCGCGGCGAGTGTCCAACGCGGCAACGACGCACAGGGTTCGGCTTGTCAGGCGAAGGTGAAAGACCAAATGATTAGGCGCTTCAGTGTTGCATATCGTCTCTTAAATATTCATCGCTACAAAAACTACACGCTTTGAATTCTGCTTCAACTAAAAAATTGAATTACTGATGTCAATAGCTTCATAAGAAGACGAATTTCGTTCCTTTACGACCACCCAGAACCGAGAAAACGTTGTGCTAATTTAATAAGAACTTCTATTTTACATCATATCAGTTACAAACTAAGTAAACCTTCAAACAATATATTAAGATCATATTAAATTTTAGTTATGATCAGACAAGTTGTATTTAAGCAATGAATTTTCAAAGTCAGCGCTCAGGTTGGAAGATTGGAAAATCCAGTCCCTTTCTTTATATCTGCAAAAAAGTTTACGTATGAATAAGATGCAGTAAAAATTTATCTCTGATAAACGCAAAATGAAATAAGAAAAATGTTAGTGTAACTCATTTTTGTGTGAGCAACGGGTTAACATTTGATTAATGCTCAAATTCGAGTATCAAGACTGTCTTCCACGACACCTTTCTCTTCTTCAATAATCTCTTTTTTTTATATCGTCCTTTCCGATAATTGTATTTTAAAATTGTTTTTGTTGAGTAATTGTTTATTTTCTTGTTTTGTATTTTAGTGTAAATTCGTGAATTGTTTTATGCTGTTATTGGAAATTTTTCCAGTGTAGTATAATAAATATTACTATTATTAGTGAACACACTCTTATTTACACTTTTTCTTAATCAACTATAAACATATTGTATCTCATTCAATTATAATTAGCTACCATAAGTGAATCAGTAAAAGGGAAGTCTTTGCAACTAACTATTTCGAGTACATTGGATAATTTTAAAAAAATTGTTAAACATGTGAGGAATGTAAATTACTCTTAACGTTTGTGATGCGCGTTTTTCTGAAATCCATGCAATATTCTACAAGGATAAAATTTGTTTCTTTATACTCCATATTTTATATAACACGGAAGTAAATACGAGATGAATGGTTGAGCAGTAATTATTAACACAAAATACTAAGAGAGAAAAC
This sequence comes from Laupala kohalensis, assembly GCA_002313205.1. Taxonomy (NCBI): domain Eukaryota; kingdom Metazoa; phylum Arthropoda; class Insecta; order Orthoptera; family Trigonidiidae; genus Laupala; species Laupala kohalensis. Next base: position 742,503 of record NNCF01126069.1, read on the forward strand.
AAATATTTTTACCAATACATAAATGTGAAGTTGCGATATTTAATAAAATTTACACAAATATACAACTTCATGAGAAATCGCAAATTCTGAAATGAAAGAAAAAATCTGACTTCATAAAAGTAATGCAAGTAAGTCCTAAGTCTAAATATGTTACCCAAATACTTCACAGTTTTCTGTAAAATCATAAGATTGAATTTAACTTAAGAAAGGAACTTGCATGGACTAACATAAAAACGCAACAGGAATTTCATTACTTTTTTTAAATATAAGTCAGTGAGTCTACTGGAAGTAATTACACAAATCGTTGTCAACTCGTGATGCATTATACTTTTCATTTTGTATTTCTGAATTTAAAATCAGTTGAACAAAGTGAAGCAAACTCACATTGCATTAATAATGATTACTTTATGGAATGCGATAACATTAATATTAAACAAAGAAGCTAATCATTCCAAACGTTGCGTATCAGAAGTGATATTTAGAAAAATACTCACCAGAGTGTGAATTTACGCATAGTCGTAGAAAACGTACTCGGTATTTACAATACAATATAAAAAGTTTCTGTGATTTCTGCTTTTTTTGTTTATATTTATTTCAATATTATGTTCAATTGTTTTGTTATGTTTCTTGTTAATAATTTGTTACACCTGACGACGACTTAAACCTAGAGTCGAAATGTTTTGTTCTAAAAAAAAAGCACAAAATAAATTATATCTGTCCATCAAAAGGTCGTAAGTCTAAAATTATTTATAACTACATTTTCCTGATTACAAAATTAAGAAAATTTTAAAAAAGACTAAAAAATTGTCGACAAGTGCCCCTCTCTCCTTTAATAATGAAAAGTAGTGCGCCAATTCTGAAAGTACTCAGACTTTCACTACCAACAATCACAAAATGAGTTTCAACGGACGGTTTTGAAAAAAAAAAGTTTCTTAAAGAAAGTCTCTCTCTCTCTAATGAAAAAGAAGATCACACACGCGTATGCCTCGGCACGTCATCCCACAAACTCATCATCTAGCTATACGTACATCACCCTGGAGGGCCTTGAGATGAATAATATCATCATCCGCCCCGCCCATTGCCCTCGCAACGACCTCCAGGGAATGACCTAGTCTCCGGTGCCTCGCTCTCCTAGCCCACGCCCTAGTACGCTCTCGTGCGCGAGCAAATAGAACAAGGGAACGTGGTCCCCTCCCTTCGGGAAGACACGTCTCTTCCCGACTTCTTTTGTAGTCGTCTACTAGGGGTAAGTGCTGTCTCTTTTAGCCTGCGCGTGGCTTACGAGTCGAGCACTTCGTGGCACGTGACGAAATGACGCGACTGTACCCTGTGGACATTATTGCATTCCTGAAGAGAACCGCGAGGTGAGCTTTTCTTTTTTTTCGTTGAAGTTTTGGTGCTATGCAGTTCAACAGCCCTGTTGGTACTTAGAAATAATATATCACTCTTTCAGATTCAAAAGAAAAAAACATTACTCCGAAATTAATTCAGGAATTTTTATCATTCTTAATTCGAGATAATGGCGTGTAGTCTCTTTCTCTTTGTGGGCGTGATACGTTCCAATTTGGTTAAATCACAGTAAAATGCAAGATTCATTTCATTCATTCTATAGAATAATTTTTCCAGTAACTTCGTTTTGCGATGGCTTTTCCTCATTTCAATTATTTTCATTTTTGAAGATGATTGGAAATAAACAAAGTCTGTTAAAGAATTATATGTACATAAAATGAAATTTAGTGCATCTCTCGCACATGTTGATTGAATTTTTTTAAGGATAAAGTATTAATATTTCATGAAATTTAAAAAAAAGCAGAAAATACATTTCAATGGACATTATTGATGTTTATCTATTTTGGAGATTAGAATTTGGTTAGTAGTTATGCTCTTCCAAAAATTTGTAAATAAATCGTCCATGATTCGAATGTAATATTGTGACTTCAAAAGAACAGAGAACAGTCTTTCTAATAAAATCTCATTTCTTGCTCGGTTAAGAATAGGGGGGGGGAAGTAACATAATACAAGATAAATGCAAAAAGTGACATCAAAAGCTATCTATATATCCTTTAGTAGTATTCGTTCTTCCTCTGTTCAATAAATCACACTTTCAGCGCCAATGTGTAATGTATGAAAATTACATCAGTTTAAAGTGGTTGAAATTTTCATTCACAAAATGATAGTGTCACCGTTAACGAATACTTATACTCATTACTTGATTTTCATACGAGTAAACAAATGTTTTACTATATTTTCAATGTATATATTATGGATGTTTTAATATAGTTTCATTGTCTTGAAATGTAAAGCGCCCTGATATTACCATCGTCGTAAATGCTTTTTAATTTGATCTAATGAGCGCCACTGATAATTTGAATGTACCACATTTTATTTCGGAAATTTCCCATTTTTTTTTTCAAAAACAGAATCATGTTGACCTATTCAAATATTGTTATAAATGTTAGAAGGAGAAGTGTTTTAGTAAAAAATGAAGTGGCGCAGGAAGACAAAGAAATGTTTTAAATCCTGTATGCTGCTGAGTGGGGGATTCGATTCCCTGCTCAGTTCAAGTGGGTGTGGTTTTCAGTTGAAGAACCTCTCACTCATTCATGTCAGTTCGGTGTTTTCCGTTTTCCAGCAACACAACATCTCTCTTTTTCAAGTCATTCGTGACCTGAGCTTCGCAAAAAGAGGTCAATAAATCAATAAATAAATATTCACTCGATAACCATGAAATTGTTCAGAGGTGGACTATGGCAATGGAAAAGTCAGATATGATGCCACCACAGCCATCATTGCCTGTCTAAAGTGAGAGGGGTGTGCATCTGGGGTGCCCTCGCACCCCATCACTCGAAACTTTGAAAAATATTCACGGCAAATTAAATATTGTACAAGTATATTAAATTTAGAACTATTCTAATTTTGTTTTGATTATTTCATTGAATAATATAATATCAATCATTGGAATATAATATATCGTATGAAAATATAAATACGTGCTTCATTTAATGGGTAAGTTTCAAGAAAAACTGTTTGCACCATAAAATTAAATGGGTTTGATGATTACACCTCTCTGTCAACATTTCTGAGGGCACCCAAGATGTCTGCAATTCTTTTTTATCTCAAACAAAATCGAAAATTTAACTATTATATTTCTGCATTTACCAAGTTGATAAAATCAATAAAAAATGTAATATATGACTGTGAAACTTAAAACCTAAGTTTTTTTACAGGCAACTTGTATAGTTTCAAAGTCATCTCCAATTTTCATGACATTTTGCTTTACGCGTATTGTCTCCAAGTAGAAAGAGCATGATTCGCAAATGTCACCTTGTGCGATAAGACGATGAAGAACGAGGTCGAGAATGTATATAAAACTTTTTTCCTCTTTGTAATAAATGTAAGACTCATTTTATGTGTATATCTTAAATTAATAAAAAGTAACTGATCAAGATACACTTTAATTTCATGAATCGTTGTATTTCATTAAATGATACATTTTACTAATATATAATATATATTTAATTAATTAGCATGTCCTTCTTACCTTATGTGTTTGAGTCTTATGACCATAGAAATGACTGTAGCCTCCATGTGTTCATGGATTTGAGATAAACCATGACAAGACCACGCGATGAAAACTGGTCGTAAATCTCAGACCCGTCCACAACCCTCTCTTTTTTTGAACCCAGGAAACGGGGAACAAATGCCCAAATCCCAGTCCGTTCTCGGCTCACATCCAACTACCATTATTAAAGACGTTTTTTATTTCACACAAATAATTTCAGCACAAAAACCTGTGTCGAGAGACAGCACTGTGAGATTACTCTCCACGAGACGTACCTTCAACTTCAAATTTTCATTTCATTATTTTGAGTTGTTTCGTATTCTATTATATTGCTTTGTTATCGGACACGGCAAAACATACAGCTACAGAAATAAACGTCAATTTATTTTAATAACTATAATTGCATATAATGGAACCAGAATGTATTCAAAGAAAAATAAAAAATAAAAAATAATTATATATGTGTTTGGAGCGAGGGTTTCGCATTGCGTACGCAGTTGAGGTCTGCGGACCCACAGAGCAGTGGTTGGTCGTTATACAGAGCTAGAGCTCAAATAGAGTATGGAATTTGGTGGCAACGGTTGGCAATGGTTAGTGTTCTGCGAGTATGGAACGGGACGCAGGTCTCTCGAGCCGCTCTTTCGGTAGAGGTCAAGAGGTAGATGTAGGTTCGCGTATCTGGTGTTCACAGTGGGTGTGAGAGCCAGTAAAGTGGCTGTTGGACATTTTCTATTTCTGCAGACATATCAAAAGCTGAAACACACTGCGAGACACATATTGCTGTTTACTTGTTGGAAGGATAATGCAGCGATATATTACGGAAAATCTGTTGTTTAGAATGCTCTCATTTTCGTTTGGGAAACACATCGGGACTATTCGTGGCAAATATTAAAATTTTATATTATCGAGACTTTAGTACTGTAAGAAAGATACATAACACTTTTCATGTTCAATATTTGTATCATATTTAGGACTATGGTTTGAATTATTGATAAAATGTATTCATTAATTCAAACTCAAAATTATTAAGAAAAGAAGTATTAAGCAAAACGAATTTTTTAATATAATAATCGTCAAACGTCAGAAAAAACGAATATGTATGGAAGAGAAAGGAAAAGCTGTGTTGAGGGGAGCGAACGAGAGCTGTGGGGGAACTCTAGAGAGAATTGAACTGTCACATTCTAAATCTGATATCACATTACGCTATGAACTTTTTTTCCCAACAGGTGCATAGCTGCAATTTTTCCTGTCACTCAGGTAAGAATAGGTCAGCTTTTACACCCACAATTCTTTTGGCGAGCAATATTTCTGTAGCAATGGAGAAAAGATTACTTTTCATTGTAAATAAATAAATTAATAAAAAACCTTTTTAAAAACAAATTTTTATTTAAGTGATGTACTAACACAAATAAGATAAGATTTTTACTAAAGTAATGCAATGTCAAATGCTAGTACCTCCATACATATTTTACGTTAGTGAATTCTAATAAAAATAAACCTACTTACTATCTTTATTGCTGAAAATGATTTAATATTTTATGTTGAATTATTTGTTTTCAAAAATCTTATCGCGCGAAATATTCATGAAAGTGGATACCAATTTATTTCATTGGACAGTGACGGGTTGGTAAGTAAGTACTTGCCGAAGTATGTATTGTATTTACGATTCGCTCAACAAGGTATTAGCATTTGACATTTAGAAAAAAACTTAACTTATCTTATTTGTCTTAGTACATCGCTTAAATAAAAGCTTGTTTTAAAAAATATTTTTTATTTATTATTTTATACTTTTTGGTAATAGAATTTGTTTATTTATTTGTCATAATAATTAATCTTGCATGTTCAATTGTAATACTTAAAATACCTTTTAAACACAAACTTGTATTAATATAAGCAAATAGCTTTTTTCTCTGATCAACCCGAAGGCTTTATATGAGTGGTTACAAAATATTGGCAATATACATTCAGTATGTACAATAATTGCAGATTAGCCTATGAGGCTCCTAAGTAATCCAGTGTTGTTTTTAAACAAAAGTATACATTTGTAGGCATGATGGTTGTATTATCCAAATGTTTCCTCAAGAAAACAGATAGTCCTCAAGAGAGACTTATACGAGCAATATTTGAAAAGCGAGTTTATCATTGTTATCCATTGAATTGGCGCAGGAACTCTTAGAATACACGAAGTTTAGAATAGAAAGAAACAAAAAAACTGATTTGGAGAAAAAACTAAAAAAACAAAATATAATTAGTTTTCTCCAATTTATTTCCGTTGTAAGGATTTGTACTGTATTACAGGAAGTAATAACGAAACTTTTCCGGTTTCCGTATGGTGGGAGAGGACATGCGGTCGCTTTCAAATTATGTGATTCATACCGAACCTGTAAATCTGGTGCATTACTTTGTCGATAGATGAAACAATAACGCTAAGTAAGTTGATCAAATTATGGCACAATTATGATTTAAGTAATTATGAGAAAACTGTTTTTAAAAGGTACTGCTGAGTTCCCATTCGTAGACTATATCAATTTTTTCAAAACTCTTTTCCTTAATCTATACTACAAAATTATTTCACTAGCTGGTAAGGTTATTTATGAATGAACGAAAAAGTTTACGGTGGCTGAATTCGGGCCAGCAAATAAACAAACTCTAAATTTAAAAAAACTATCTTCTCTCGGGTGAAAATAACACGCACTTATTTTTCAGTAATACATTACAACGTCTTTAACCCGACACTTCTCAGATCCCGAGCGTGCCGGATTAGAGATTTTTCCACACTACAGAGAGGTTTTTTTTCTTTTTTTGAAAATAGGATTCAACAATGAATGAATAAAATTATTATTTTTAATAATTAATATTATAAAAACAATTTTTTTAAACTATGGCAAAGAAAAAACCAAAATCCAGTTACAATCTCTATTTTCCTTCACCAGGCTCTTCAACTCTGATGGGAGAGTTTTGGCCTTCTCAACAATCTGCTTCCACGCCTTCCTATCTTTGACCGTCTTTCTCCGATCCACTTTCATTCTACGTAAATCATTGTAGACGTCCTCAGACCATTTCTTCTTCGGTCTTTCTTGAGGTCTAACACCTAACGGTTTCCATTCCCATACCTTCTTAACAGTTCTTTGTTCCCCTGAGGTGGCCAAGACAGCTCAATCTTTGAGATTTAATGCAATTTATTATATTACTACTAGGAATTAGTTTGTTTAATTCTGCATTTGTTTTAATTCTCCAAAAGCCATTTTCTTCTCTTGTAGGATATCAAATATCTTCCCGAGTATTTTCCTTTCAAACTGCAAGTTTTTCTTTATTTTCATCTTTTAACATCCATGTTTCACTACCATATGTTACTATGGGCCTTATAATTGTCCAATATATTTTTAATTTTATGGTTTTGGTTATTAGTTTGCTCTTAAATAGTGTTGCATTCTCAAAATATGCCTTATTGCCCAGAGTGATTCTTTCTTTTATTTCTTCGTCAATCTCATTCATACCATTAACTATAGATCCAAGAAATTTGAATGAGTTAACTACTTCTATTGCAGTGTTGTTCATTTTGAGATTTTCAGTCCTTTTGGCTTTACGGGAGCATTACAGAAATTTCATTATAATAATTTGAGCTGATGGTAAGTTTCTGTTAATGACTGTTTGGTCCTTGCGATTATTATTAAATCATCTGAGTATGCCATGATCTGCTTTAAACGTGTGTAAGTGTTCCCTCTTGTGTCCATTTGTGTCTATGACTATGTTAAAGACGGTTGCGGATAGAGGATCTCCTTGCTTGACACCAGATAACACATCAAACTGGTCGCTGACTTTAACTTTTACTCTTGCTTTGTTATTTGTTAACGTTAGCATAATTAGTCGTACAAGCTTAGGTGGAACTTTATTTAGATATAGGCAATCAGGTATTTTATCTCTTTTAATTGAGTCAAAGGCTCCAGTATAGTCCACAAAAATATTGTAGAGGTCAAAGGCATTTTTCAAAAATTTGTCTGATCATAAAGATGTTATCTATTGTTAATTTATTTGATCTAAATCCTGTCTGAGTCTCATCAAGTTGACATTAATCAATGTCGGTAAACCTTATTCACCAAGATTACAAAAATCTTGTAGACTATGTTCAACAGAGTAATTGACCTATATTTTTCACAGTCCAGCCTATCACCCTTTATCCAATCCACGTTTTTAAAGTAAGTCAAGAAACTGCAAAAGAAAAAATCAAGTGTACCTACCTTATGTAAGGATGAAGAAGGAAATATCATCTTTCAAAAACCTGCAGTACTGGAAAGGTGGAAATATTATTTTAAAAATAATATAATCATAACAACTGCAGATACACAAGATGCTTTACCCCACTGCTCAGAAGGATTATTAGAACTAGAGCATGAATTGGAACCTCACTCATATAACGAAGTATGTTATATAATTCGGAATTTAAAATCTCGTAAAGCTGCCGGTTCAGACAATATTCCCCCAGAGCTCTTAAAAAGCGGAGGTAGGACACTTGATCAAAGATTATATGGATTAATCCTTAATGTATGGNGCTCTTAAAAAGCGGAGGTAGGACACTTGATCAAAGATTATATGGATTAATCCTTAATGTATGGGAAAAGGAACAAATACCAACCAAATAGAACAAAGGGATTATATGCCCAATCTATAATTTTTGTAAATTCGGTCATCATGGACGTATCGGTCAAAAATGATGGAAAACGTCAATGATAATGGAACGGAAATTAATTTAAATAACATGTTTTCAAATTAACAACCATTGCCGCATTATAGAACATTTCGGATTACAGAATTCCGGACCAGAGGTTTCGCTGGATCTGGATTTTACATTTCCATGCCGTCCGTACCAAGTGTTCGCAATTTTTCCGAGCTCGAGATTAAAGGAATAATTCAAGGTTTTGTCGGTTTCCTCCTCTTATTTATGCCCTGTGAGGAAGATTTTAGTAATATACAGGAAGTAGAAGATACGAAAAAATCGTTCATTTCACATAAGGAAACAATTAACTTTTTATTCCATTCTCTAAACTTTATATGATGCTTATTTGCTACCAAGCATGCCCACGAAACACGTATCCGGACACCTATGCTAATAGATCATACGTTTTCAAGTATTACGGAGATATCAGACCGTACACATTTATTTGTCTCCTGAAAATTTGTACAAAGCTAGCGCTACAATTGTGCGGATATGCGTAATCGAAGGAGAATTAATGGAAGTATTTAAAGGGAAAATATTCCCTAAACCAACTGAGAGAATTCGTGGGTGGGAAATAATGGTAGATGTTAAGGATGCTGGAGTTGGGAACAGAACGACGATAAGGAAGGGGATAAATAAGACGGATTTGAGAATAACGAGGATTTCTCCTGTACAACTTGATATCCCTAAGAGAACGCTTGGCACATCCTCAGTCGCAACCGAGCCTCAGGAGACCTGGGAGAAAAAACGATTCATTTATATTGGCTCGCTTTGTTCGAAGGGTTGTTGATTTCAAATTATATATTCATATCTGTCTCGCCCAAATCTGTGAAATGATCGAGATTTCTCTGTCATAAATAAACGTATACGTCAAAGTTTTGTTCGAATCACTTTCTGTTACTTTTTAAAAACATTTCCAAAGTAGATCCAAGTAGGTGATTCGTGGTGTCCGAATGGTCAGGTACAATAGCGATTGCGCCAAACTAGTAAAATGAATCTTTGGAAGCACAGTAGTTTTCGGTTCATTATCGATGTTTTAGTCAGTCTTATTTTTGTGTCATCTTTATTTTTAAGTGCTGGGTCATTCCATGTCAATTCACATTTTGATAAAATTTGAAAGGGAGGTAGCCATCATATTGATTAAGAAAAATCCCGAGTATTGTCGTAAAATTTCAACCCGTTTGCAAGTTACAACAATGTAAAGTTTAAACGAAACATCCCAAAATAGCTCTATATAAAATATTTGAATTGCTCTGGAAGCTCTCCTAATTGAGATAGCGAGCTGGTATAGGTGTCATTTTACAGATTAATTATCATACCTTTACAATAATATGCTATACAATGTAGGTCAAGGAGAAAAAAATAACATGTTCAAAATCAAACATTTAATTTTGAATTTCTCAAAATGCGAATTTTTGAAAATTTTCAAATTAATACTTGAAATAGTTTATATCTTTGTTAATCATCTGGGAAAGTATTAACATGGGATGCATATGGGTTCAGTGTTAAAGCAATAAAAGAAAGTAAGTTTTCGAGTAGCATGCAGAACTAGGACTTTTCATTAAATTATTGCTTTACACTATTATTACGTTAAATATTGCTCCACAATGATAAAGCAATGTATATATTGTCAGATAAGCGTCTCATTTTGATATATTTATGGAAAGTTCAAAGTAATGTAGTGCTATGGATGTAATATTCCGCAAAAAATTCGATCTAAATAATCAATACATATATGAAGTGAAATAACGAATAGTACACAATTTTGGGGTGTTTTGTTTAAAATTAACATAGTTGTAATTTCCAAATGAGTTGAAATATTACAACAATACTCAGTACTTTTCATAATATATATGATGGCTACCTCCCATCAAACTTTTATCAAAATCTGAGATGATCATGAAGAAAATCTATTAAACTGTGTTGATTTGACGTGGAATGGCCCTGCTTGTGTACGAAACCGCTATTCGCAGAACGGGCAAGATACCTGCTGGAAGCATTTTCCAACCGTATCTCCGCTAAACTGTTATTACATTCTAATAATTATTCTTATTTTAAGGTACGTGATTCGCGAGTGACCCCTCTCCTCGACGGGGACTTCGTGTAGACGTGTCCCTCCCACCTACGCAGACTCTCAGCGAGTCGGACGTATATCGGTCTCGACCCTCCCTTCAAAGGGTCTCAGAGTGAGTCCCTCACGTCGTGTAGACGGGTAAAGGTGTCTTCAAACGAGGGGTAGTTGTATTGCGAGGTTACATGATTGCTCTGCTTCACCCTTCCTCGCACATTGATGAGCGCTACGATTGGGGTGAGAGTAAGTTTTACTCGCGAGTTAGGTGTCCGAGCCAGGTGCACAACTTCTAATTACTCTTTTATGATTTTTGTCATCCGTGACATCACGGGAAGAAGGCTAGTTTTCTACATCAATTAACGTGATCTCTCGGAAAATATTATACATCACCCGTGTGAGTATAATTAACATTGATTCTTTTATAGACCACTTCTGCTATGCGTTGGTCAATGTTTACATTGACATTTACACAAACTTTAATCTATTTCAAAAATATATATTTTCATTACATTTCACTTATATAGTAATTTGGTAAAGTTCCTAATTTTATAGTTTTTATAGAAATATTTGTGTACTTTGCAATTTAACTGTGGGATACAAATATTCTCGTAAAATCTAGCAAAATTACTCTGAAAGTTGGACATTTTAAGTTCCAAAAATTATTAACAAATTAAATTTTACCTAATAAATTGAATCTGGTAACAGTGTACCAATTATTTTTAAATAAAATCGCCGTTCTGAATGTCCTTTTGAAAACTGATATCTTTTTTGGCATATCCGTTTAACAAATTCTGAACTGTAGAAATTTAGTTTGAATAGGATATGTGATCTAATTGTGACTAGTGTACAGAATAGAAATAATTAAGAAAATTTATGAAAACTTAATATTTTGGTCCTGTCATCATAGAATGCTCCAATAAAACTAAATCATTGAAGGAATTAGAAAACTTTCAATACGAAAATCGAAATCTGACATCCTGAAATGTTTTGGGAGTTTTGTGGGTACTAGCGGTTTCAATACGAATTTCAGGTGTGATTGATGACTTTCTCTTTCAAGTCTAGAAGTCTTCTTAAATTATCATGACTTTTAGAAATCAATAAAAAAATTAGAAATTTAAAGGTATTTATTATAGTTGGGCAAAATGATTTGCCATTTGTTTTTCATTTTATTGTACTGATGCATTTCTCTCGCTGGTGGTTTGACTCCTGACCACGAAAGCTGGCTCGTGAGTTTCACACACAGACGCTCGTCCCAGTTAGGGTTTAAGCGTGAATATGTCCTAGGTATCGGCAATAATGTACCATTGTTATTCGCTATTCAATGTACTCATGTGGATTTAACTCGGGATGATTTCATATTTTTTGAGTGAAAAAATTGTGATATTGTTCACCCTTGTTTCAAACGCTACATGGTTAAACAATTTCTATTACAAATTGAGTTCAATAAACATACACAATAAAGTGCGGTAAAAATGAGGTGTTTGTTTCCTTATTAAAATGACTCGTTTGGGCTCGCCGGGGAACGAATCCTCCCACCCCACCCCCACCCACCATTTGGGGACTACCCCCAGTTAAGCACCAATCGAAGTAATTTAGAGATTGCTATATTTACTCTTGTTTGAACTTTATTACAATCAAATTAAAACTCCTTGACATGACGAGAGCCAATGCTTTGTAAATGTGCACACTTTCTTCAGGAGAAACTTTTCGTATTTGAAATTGATACCTAACACTGAAAATTTTACCATTTATTTTATCGTTCATTCGACACTTAAAGATATTTATGTGCCAAGTCCAAATTCTGTACCATTAGAAGAGGCGTAAATTTCTGATACATCAGTATCAGTCAGTCAATGAGTTACACATTGAAGCTCATATAATTTCCCCCTCTATTTTAATCATTGTGGTTACCCTGTGTACAACGCTGTCATTCTGGGTTCACTAAACAATATTATGACACTACATACCATTAAGATATATTAAACTTTACACTCATTGCTCTCACCACTTTGTGACCTTTATTGCTCTTCTCCTATTATTTTCCTGAATATACAGTAAATAAATTCTACTATATATATTCTATATTATTCTATTTATACAATTCAGTAAATAATTTGTTATGAACGTTGAAGAGATATTTTCTTACAAGTCACAGCCGAATGTAATTTCGTTTACGAAATTCTATCGTTCGCAGCGATTGCATGATTCAATTACGACTCACAACCAGAGAATTCCCTCCTCTCTTCGCTCTCTGCGTCACTTCCTGCAGACACGTCAACTTGGTAACAGCGTAAGCAAGCCAGTTATGGCGGTACAAGGTCTCAGAGCAATCAGTCCAACATGCAACGAGGGATTGAGGACTAGGATCTCAAGCACAATTGACTTATATAGCCGTTCTGATTCGGAAATCTCTCCTCGTTTAACACATCAATTAACAACATTAATACTTTGTGTTTGTGTGGTTTAATAAAAAATTATCTTATAATTATATTAGTTTGAAGTTCGTCGCCTTTTATTCACTACCAGAAAAAGTATGTTTCAACGATAATTTTGTATCCTTACAAGCACATGTGTGAGAAATACATTATTTTTTTGTAATTTCGTAATATTTCCTAATATTTTGTTTCAGACAAAGACGACTGAAGATTGAATCTCAAGAGCGCTCAACCTTCAAACCATTTACATTATTTAAAAACTTCTATATTTAACCTTATAGAAACAACAATTGAAAAATCCTAGGTATTTTCCCACGGTTGCTGAAATCATGAAACCAATATTTCTACCCCTTAAAACGTTACGAGAGATGACAATGTAACTGATTCCGTGTCTCCTGATATTCATGAGAGAAATAGAATATTTTGTTCAACTAGAGGGAGATTTTATTCATTCTGGCAAAATATGTACAAGGACGTCTCAACGATATTTTAGGACCAGAAATAGAGTGGTTTATCTATAAAATATTTTAAATTTCTTTCCATATTGGATTTCGTTGATAGTGAACAAAAATTGTGCGAATCAAAATTCATAGTAAACCAATGTTGGATATTTATTCGATAGGTGTTTCATGTTTTAATTGAAAACTGGAATTTTATTTTAATCCATTGACGTTTCTTCAAAAGGTCGAAGCATTTTTGTACATTTTGTATTTACTTCAACATATTTGTAAGTTAAACCCGAGCATATTGCAATTGTCTCAACATGACCTGATCAGACATTTTTCAAATATCTGACCATCAGACAAGTGAACAATCTGTTGGATTCTATACTCTTTGTGCATATTGAGAGACATATCTCGATTTGGGCTTCTATGAACTTTATTCCCGCCAGAACAGCGTCAAATAGCATGTCATGACTAAGATGGGCAATCGATAGGTCAACCTGTGACGTCACGACGTCCCGCTATCGAACAATCGATCGTTCGCGCCGACAGCGCGCAATCAATAAGCAAGCCACTGACGCGTAATCATTCTCAATTGTTGCAAGTAACTCAACCAGTCATCATCACTTCTCACCTGACGCCAGCGCGCGAACAACGCGCTTCTCCGAAGCGAACCGCGACATGGGGACACTCGCTCACTTGCAACAAGTCATCCGACGAGTCATCATAGTCATATCACTTCCATCATCTGTCAGCCACGCCATGTTACGGTCGGATATTATAACCGCGCTCATCGCAGCCCCCCAGAATACCGTGACCGTAACCCATGTTCGGCGCGCAAGCCGAAAACTTTTCCTGTAACATCTACAAGGAGGCAGCTGGGGGAATTTTTTGCAACCAGCTTCAGCACCTCTCGTGAGCAGCGGTACACCATGCATCACGAGATAAGCTCTGTGTAAAATCGCCACGTGCCAATATGTGCGCACATTCGGCCACGACCTCAAGTCAAGATCATTCAGCACTCGACGTCATTCCACATCATATAGCGCTCAACACTATCGCAGCGCCTCATTTCTATCTTGGTATTTGAATCACCTAATTATTTCATGTTTCATGTCAATAAACTGTTTTGTTGGCATATCTATTGTTCAACGACACTTCATCTACCTTCCTCGTGTTCTGTAATTTGCCTGTACATTCATGGTTCTACGAACCCGAACCTCATCCTACATGTACAAGGAATTTCACCAAAAATTTCTGTACATGACCTATTGAAGATAACCTCTTCTCATACTTAGAGGGGATGCAAATGAGACAAAGAATTTTACAACGGAATAAATAATTAATAGCTTACCACCTTTTAAGGACGAATTATATTTATATTTTCTGTGAAGAGCTCACTACGTTTCGACTTGGATTAAAGTCGTCGTCAGGTGATCATGTAATAAATTATAACAATAAACATAACAGGACAAATGAACATGATATACACAGAAATATAAACACAAAATATGTTTGCAAAAAAGCAGAAACACAAACATATTAAAATATAGTATTGTATAAACCAGATAGAATTTACGCACAGACACTGAACAACTAACTCCCGTGTGTATATTTTTAAATATCATTTCTGATATGCAACTTTTGTAATAACTAACTTCTTTATCCAAAATTAATATATTTTCTCAATCCATCAAGTGATCATTATTAATACAATGTGAGGTTACTACACTTTGTTCAAATGATTTTAAATTTCTTTTGTGTTCCTGGATTCTAGTTTTAAACATGTCATAGTAGTTATAGAAAAGTTAAATTGTATTTTGACCCCTCTTCCTCCCAACTAACGTAAAATATGGAATGATTGACAGTATGAGCATATGTCGTAGTAGATATAGAAACATTAAATTGTATTTCGACGTTTCTAATACCGTATTTACATTTATTTCGATTTGATGTTTAAATTTACTCAGAAATACCGTTTTACTTGTGTATTTTGTTACAAATATAGTGAAACACTAACTGATAGTGTTATTTGATTATTAGAACGTCCTTAAACCCATAAATAATTTATATAAATTTAATTACATACATTTCATTTGTTATTTTACTGAATAAACTTTTTGAACCAAACAAGACTTGTAATTATTTTTATATTCATGTATAAAAACATCAAATCAAAACGTATAAAAACAAGCAACACATTGAGGCCAGCGAGAGCAGAGTCGGGTCCCAAGGCACAGTTTTGGTTCACGGACCCCCTCCACTCAGCCGCGACTCAGTTGTCTATTAGTGGCATATCACGATATTGGTAATAAAAACGAATTTAAAGATGACGCAAAATTATTAAATCAACTCCATCACCAAATCGAATTTAACATTTACGATAGGATTTATTCGCAAACAATCAAATTTTGGTTGTTGAATATCATGGAAGAAAAGTTTAATAGGGAGGTACATGCATCTCCAGGTAGTCGGAGAGGTCAAAATTAGACCTAGTCATTTTAGGTCAAATTCACGTCAAGGTGAATCACACTGAGCGAAATATCTTGGAAACATTTTGGTGTCAGTGTGACATTTAAGTTATATAGTTTTAGAAATTTTGGTCTTTCTTTCATATTTAAATTTTACTAAATAAAAATATTGAGTTCTAAATAGGTGAAGTTAAAAAATGTACAGGCAGTCCGTCATTTTCGTTAAGTATTATGTTATAAGATGCATTAACAATAAGTGCTTCAAACTAAATGAAAATAATGTACTTACCTTCCTTTGCTTCGATACCGACGAAAGTTTTGACAATTATTTACTACAGTCAATTGAAAAAAATTATAAAAACACAACTGAACAAGATTGAATTCCGTGACAATTCAAATTTTGCGGAAAAATAAATAAAACATTTAAAAACGTCACAAGGACAGTAATTGAAGAATACAATTATGTTCACTGGTACTTCTTGGTTCAGCAAGTCATAGGTAAGACTGCATGCTTATACTTGAAAATTGTCGCTTCTCGACCTCTGAATGAAAAGTTTTAAAACGTTCCCTAATGTATTAGGAGTAAAGAAAATTATCAACATGCTATTTTTATTCTTGTTTCAATAACATACATGTTAAGGGATCTTGCTTCCAAAATGTTTATCGTAATTTTTACGATTAAGTAAGAAAATACTATTTTTGTGTAAATTAGGCAGAGTATTTACATTCTTTGCGTGTAGTTTATGAAACATTCGCCATAAAATACACTTTGTTTTTCTTTCAGCCACCGGACCCCTGTACCCGTGGCCCAAGGATTTTGCCCCATCTGTCCCTCCCTCTCGACGGGCCAACACACTCCCCAAATGTTTACTTTGCGAGTAGGCGTACTAACATTTTTACTACCTTCCTTTTCACTAAGTGGAGAAGGGGAGATATTTTTGAGGTTGATTTTCTTTTTCATCAGCATAAACGACTTTAGTTTTTTGTTGTCATTTTTTTCAGTGTCTTTCAATTTATTTCTAAATTCCCTGTTATTGATAATACAAACACATGAAATGTGTTCTTTTTATTTTTCTTCTTCTCTATGTCCACGAGTAAGAATATGACCAGTTCAGTGTCTCCTGTGTTAGACTCTAAGTATGTTTCTTCCTATATTAGATTCTCTTACATATTTTCGAAATATTTATCGGAATCTTTTAACACCTCTTGTACGTGGGGCAATTGTCATAATAATTCTTAATTTTCACTTTCTTGTGGTTCCTTTTCTTATTATTTGCCTTCTATCAGCTTTTACCCTTTTTATCAATCCGCTTTTCTTTCTTCAGAGATCAATAATCTTAAAGTATATAGGTAGGTATAAGCAGAGTGAGTCTAGAGAGAGTGTGGCAAATGCGTATTCAGGTTTCCGCCACTTTCCGTCAAGTTGGAGAAAATGCAATTAAATTCATATAAATTTCAAAATATATTTCAATAAATTTGTGTCGAAATACTTTTGCATGTTTTTTTAAAAATCAAATAGCACATAACTAATTAATCTCTTTCAAAAGAGAGTATTCATATGTATGAATGAATAACGTGTCAATTTGACGGAACAACGACTGCATACACAGAGTGACCGGTCAAACTCTTAATATACTCACTCTGGGTAAAACAAATTATACAAGAACCCACCTTTGTACCGAAAAAACTCAAAAAAATGAAAAGAGTAATATTAACGTACTAATCGTGAAATGCAAGTTTATACAGTAACACACATCGATAGCACGACACAAATACGGGAAAATAATACCAATGAATGTTTACAATTATTGCGACGTAGGAAAACGTGGGGTAAATGCAAAAAATGGAACTGTGGGACTTACAAAATTCCTAGATGATAGCACCAATAATATTCTGTTACCTTAATACGTTACTGACAATGATATACAATATAAATTACATATGTTTCAATAATTTACCTGCTGAGTAGCTCAATTTTTTAAGGTTGTATTGCATCATCGTCTGGATTCAAAAGCGCTTAATTTTAATTTTTCATTTACAGAGTAAGGAATTGATAGTTTTGACCATCTTTTCGCTTCTCTGACTCCCATAGCAAAGCTCACATCAGTTTACAATTAACCCTTGTTTACAATTACCCCGCCTGACCCTACATCAGAGTTGCTCATGCAGGCCGATCGAGAACAAGTACTTCGAGGAGCGGCAGTGCAAACAGCTGGAACGCACGAAAGAGCATCGCTAGGAGGTCGTTAGAAACAATGGCTCTAGCGTTGTGTCAGAAGAAGCATTGTTCTGAAAACCGTCTTCGTCATCTTTTAATTCTGAATAAGAATATTTGTTTCTTTTTGTGGATATGCCAAATTCTTGTTGTGACACAAAATATTATTCCATGTTGCAGATTTAATTTACACTGGCATTATCATGTTGATCATTCAGAGCGTACGAAGTACAAAAACGAAGCAGTAATACTTGACACAAAAATTAATTTACAGAAGTTTTATTTATTCATACATATGCCATTAGTGACAATAAAAAAGTTTATATTTCATTGCAAAATATCAGAAAATAAATTTATATTTCATCACAATAATTAATCAATAATCAAACCACCTCATATATGAGATATTTAAGAGTAGAGACAACAATTTCTTGACACTTGCATGTAGACTTGGAAGTTTCTTATCCGAATACAATTTTGAAATGTGTTCTGAGACTAAATTTCACTTAATCATATGCATTAAATATTCAAGGAGCATATTAAATTCAAATATTCAAGCAATACAGTAAAGTCCCGCAAACTCGGCACCCGATAACCCGGCAGTCCGGATTTCTCGGCGACCTCGTGAAAATAATAAATTCCTTTAAACGGAAAGAATTTTCGCGTAATTTTCGCCTAAGTAAATCATGTATTTTCTCTATCAAGTTATATTTATGTATTTCAATGTTATGGCATTGTAAATGAATATATGATAAATAAAAGAAAAAATGTACTTATTGTGTCTTAGTTTTCATTTTTGACCCGATAACCCGGCATTTCACAAACTCGGCACCCTTCCGGTCCACATTACGCCGAGTTTGCGGGACTTTACTGTATGTAGAAAAAGCAGTTAAAATATATAGCACCTTATTTTTCTATTAATAATATTCCTGAATAAATTTGTTTCCCTTTCTGTAAATGCTAATTCTTTTTCTGTTATAATGTATCAATTGTAAGAAATTCTTTAAAATTATTTGTGGATTGAAGTTGATTAATAGTATTATTTTCAATTTATAAATTATTTGAGAATTAAAGTTGTTTTTTCTGAGGAGAATATAATTTAGTTTAGTTCAATCCAATAAAACCAATGATACAGAGTATCTAAATCCCATCTCTAATTCAATAAGGAATGCATAGGATTCGTCCGTGTGACGACAGGCTCATTTTTCAGCAAGCGGCTCTCAGAGCCAGAGCAAACCTTTGCGGCTCTGCAGAACACTAGCGTGAACACCCTGCCCTATATGGTCTCTCTTTCACGCTCTCTCACTCTCTTAAAACCAACCACATATAATGAATTAAAACAATTTATAAGTTACAGTGTGTTAATTTATTACGTTAACATTTAAGGAACTCGAGAAGATTCATCGACTCAAAGATTTGTGACAAAAAGAATTCCAACAAATTTTGTCTGATAAATGAACAAAAAAGTGAGGTAAAAATATAGGTCATTACGACAATCTAGGTCACCGTTTGTTTCTCAAGAATTAAGAGTTGAGACTTTTTCAATGTGTATAATCCACCTGCTTTTATCGGTTTTCAACGGCCGTCCATCCACATGACAAGCAAACGTCAAAACCCGTAAAATAGCTGCTAGATCGTGCATTAGTGAATTTGGTGGATCTTCATCGCCGTTAATCATAGCTTCTCGCTATGCACGTGGTGATGACATCATGTCACTTTTGAGGTCAAACATGAAATGGGCGTTGTTCGAGAAGTACAGTTATGTCATTGTTTTTTAGTTACAGGTGAATTGATACAACCTGTGATACGCCCCATGAAGAAGAAACACCTAAGGTTACAAAAACACAAAATACAATTTCACATTGTATTAGTAAAATAAGTGACAATTGTTCGAAAGATGTCATAAATAGTATTTTACTTAATTTGAGTGTTAAATATAACAAATACTTTATCTCAAGATTTATTCTCAGTACGAAAACATCTAATATCAAATTTTGAACAATGATATCAGGAGACTATTTTTGCCAGAATATACGTATAAGATTTCTTTCCAAAAATATGCCATGTGTCGTCGTTAAGGTTCTTGCAAAACGTTCCCGTAGACACTGGATAAAAACTTTCGAATAAGAAAGTACTGACTTAATGAACCAGGCAGTGTAATTCCTCCATCCTTCTTTCCTTTCTCATTTTTCCCCTTCCTTCCTTTCTTCCTTCCTTCTTTACTTTCTTACTTTTTTTCCTTCCCTCCTTCCTTCCTTCCTTCCTTTCTTACTTTTTTCCTTTCTTCCATCGTTCATTCATTTATTTCTGTTTCCTGAAGATAATTACGAAGAAGAGATGAATTGTAACATCATCCATATTGTAAAGTATACAATGGGGAACGTTTATTGGAGAAGATTGAAACCCAACATTATTTATCTTTATCTTGTTATTTAAAATTTGTTGCTCTACCTTCAAAATGAAAATTTGTTGCTCTTCCATGTCAAAATCTTCCTTCACACAGTTCTTTATCTTCCTATACTGTTTTTAAAACCATACGATTGATCTGTATTTTTAGCACATAATCAATTCGCAAAAGCAAAGTAGAAGGGAAACGCGATGTAGTGTTATTTAAAGTGAGTCTCAATCAAAATGAAGTCACGCAACTGTTTTCATAATACACAGCTTCAGTTCGTTTTACCCATTTATCCTCAAATTCACTCCCCTTCTAGCAGTAAACTTCGCCACCAATGAAGTACTTCAGATTTCACCAAGACAGCAGACTTCCTTCGAAACTTCATAACTAACCATATCAGAAATAAAGTCCGGGGTAAACTGTAACGCCTCGATCTATTATTAAATCGAAATTCATTTCCTAAACTCACAAATTTCCTCCATTCATAAAAACTATCATCAAATATACTATACTAAACAAATGTTGTTCACTTCTTTTGCCATTCCTTGCCAAATTACACAACTCGTAGTTCAAAAATGAAAACCAAATGTGGAATTCGTTCATGGAATACTCTTCGTCAACTTCCCATAAGATAACATATTTCAAACATTTTACTCCAAAAATAAACTTCTGAGTAAAAGTTCTTACAGTCATTTTGTTTGTATGTACGGAGTTGATAGGAGATCTATAACTATACACGCACCACAATCTATGGATGAGTATTATTTCACACTTTTCATTTATACTTTCGATCTTGATAAACCGACAAGTACATTAAGAAGTCTCTCTTAACTAAATCACACTAAAACATAAAAAAGTAATTTTTCCATAAAAGTAAAATTTTTCAGAAAGTACGTTGGTATTTTACGATGTAAAGTAAATATTTGTTTTCGCACAACACGGAATTGACAATCGATCATACAAAAACGAATGCAAAAAATGCCCAAATTATTGCACTCAAAGTATTGTGCGATGATCACTATTTTAAACCATAGCTTACTAAAAGTCTCAGAGTAAATAAAAATTTCCGAGAAAATCTAAAAAGAAACTCTTGGTGTATTAATACCCAAATGGTATATTCCTCTTATTCCTCTCTGTAGCTTCAATTTTTTTGTCAGGAGAGAAAACTGCAGCAAAAATTCATTTTAATAATCTGATAGATTTATATTGGTATCCAATTCAACATGTCAAATATAAAATTAATATACGTTCATTGGTTGAACAAACTTATTAAATACAAGAGGTCATGTCAGAGCGCTTAATGTCGTGTTTTGCGATAAATAATTCCGACGAAGCGATTAATGAATATACCATTCATAAATCACGAAAAAATACATAATGTGAGTTTTTATAGTGTTTTATTATTCCGGAAGCCGTACCATTTTCAGTTGCTCAATTAATCTCGTATAATAGAAAAGCGTTTCGACAAACTTGGTGTTAAATTATTTATGAATATCAGAGCAAATTTTCGATGTCCAGGCAGTTTCTTAAATTATTTCGTTCGTGGTCTGTAAGGACTTTTATTCCGTGAGTTCTTTAATTACGAATGAATTTGGTTGGTTGGTATCATACGGAGGAATATTAAGAAATTTCAGTATTAGTGTAATGGAAGTAGTAATGGCTACTGATACGGTAATTCAATATTGATTTCACATTCGTGACGATAATAATTCAAAATGAAATATATATATATAATTTTCTTAACAATATTAAGATCAATGAATGATACAATGCACATTCAGATGTCTTCTTTACTATTTAAAAATAGTTTCATGCGAAAATAAGTTTGATATATTTGAAAAATATAATGTTTGGAATGTAAAAGAAAATGTGGGATTTAAACCCTATCTACAAAAAGTATAATCCTTTTCTTTTTCTAATAGAAGAAGCAGTATATTGAAATTTGTCCTTATTAAAAAACATTTATTTTCCTGTTAGTCTCTCTTCCAAGGAAAACTAGTTTTTAATGTATTCTTGGGCAAATTTTACGGGGGAATTTATGGAAATATTCATAATGTTTCTAAATCCCTGAAGAAAGTGAAATGTTCTACTACTATTAACGTCCATTATATAATCTAATTAAATAAATAATTAAAGAGGTGACTTGTGGCGTAGTGCCTTGCGTACCCGCCTTCTACCTCTGGTGACGCTGGTGCGAATCCTGTCTGATCCAAGTAGAATTCGCGGCGGTGGACGAAGCGGGTTCGGAGCAGGTTTTCTGGGGGCACTCATTGTCCAAGTAGAAAGTGTAAGGTCGGATGCATATCAAATTAAGCAACGAATGCATACTTGCACGTTTCTTTTTTCTGATTTGTCGCTTTACTTTTCAAGTGGTCTATATTAAAAACTTGAAACTTCGCATGATATGACAAAGTTTCATGCCATATTTCTAGCAGAAATAAACAGAGGAGTATTTGTAAAATACCACTTCGATGCGAACAACAACAATTGACAATGATATGACCGGTGTTTGGATATCACTTCTGATTGTCGTTCGAAACAACACATGTTCTCTCGATACCCATGGCTTAAGGTGAAGTCGAAAAATATAACACTTGATGATTCACAGCCAGTTCTCGATGCGTTTCAAGCACTCGATATATCGTCTCATGACCTTGCGGAATCCTTCGATAGCGAGAAATCCAGCCACACACAGCGCACGGCGCTGCGACTCATAGAAGCAAACAGATCAGGTGCCACAGCAGCCTCAGTCCACAGGGCACTGCCTGCCGCGGTCGAACATAAACAAACATTCATCAGGTGGGCCGCACTGTTCCGGACATGTGCTCCGCTCGGGAAGTTTACGAAACCATGACCTTGCGCGCACCGGGGACGTTGCCGCTACCGCTTCGGCTGCCGCGCCGGCACTGCGATGCACCGGTACACACAGCTGTGTCCCATAGACGCTTCCGATTCTCAAACCCACGATCCTTTGCTTATTGTACTTCACTGGTACACGAATCACTGTTTGTTTGACGGGAAAAATATTTCTTTAAAAGAATTTGGCACATAAATTATGGCAGTAATATTTCCGTTAACTATTGATAGACAATGTTAATTAAGTTTTCTATTCGAATGGCTGTCAACGTTGCGAGAAATGTTGGAACGTTAATCCAATAAGTTCAACAGTTACATTTTTAGGATATTCAAGTTACGTACAAATATTCGTTTGCAATTGTAAAATAATTATTAAGAAGTCAAAACTTCCCTCAAATCTTCAATTAAAAATGAAATAAGCAGAAATTTAAATTACCAATGATAAAAGCATGCTTCATCGGTAAGGTTGGCAAAGTTTGGTTCGAGAATGCTTTATTGGTCAGGATTGTTAAGATTACCAATGTTTTGACAGTTGTCACAGCCCACAATATATTATTCACAAATATATAAACTACATATTGCCATTCAATAAATACTGTCGGTCCTATAATATGGTATTATATCCTTTCCTTTTTTATTAATATGACATTTGACATAACTTCTACATTATATTTCTTTGTTTCTAATGTGGAATTAATTTTCTCTAAATAATATATACAACGCTCTAAATACACTTTAGATAAAATCTTAGTTAATCTCCGTGAAACACTAACTTCGCATAATCTTCGCGCATCGCCTTGGAATAATAACCCACAGCTACGTCGCAATCTCATGAAACCTGTCACGTGCATCAGATAAGGAAATCAATGAGTCAATGCCACAGGAAAATCGTTACGAATCCCGAGCAATGCGTTGTAGCTCCACGTGGTCGTCACTCACCCTTCTTATGCCTGAAGCGACATCGCACGTTGTGCAGCCGTCGAGCGAAGCGGGTTGCGAACGACGAGCCCCCATGCCTCGCCGGAGACCCGTGAGACGTTGAAGGCCCTTGTTGCGATGTGGAAGGGCCGGGTACGGCGGCGGAAGGCCCGGCGTCGTCAGAAGCGGCCGCTCCGGAAGATGAAGACGCCGTCGCCGCCACTGCCGACGCCCCGGCGACGGGTGAGAGCGGCGGCGGTCCGAGCGCTGTGGCCGCGGTGGAACATCCAGCCGACGTGGACGGCGTCGCCGTCGCCGCACCCGCCACCGACAAGGGCGTCGACGACGACGCCGCCGTCGCCCGTTGGCTTTCACTGCCCGTCGCTGCCCCGAGATCGAGGCGCGTGGGCATTCCCCGGTCCTCACACACGCTGCCGGCAGAGGCGCGACAGGTGGCGTGGACGACAGCGCTGGGCGCGAGCAGTGGCCAGGTGGCGAGGAACGGCGGCGACGTCGGCAGCAACAGCAGTCAAAGAAGACTGTTGATCAACTGACCAATCGACGAAGACACCGGCAACCGACAGCCGGTGAGCGAAAGCGTGGGGTGAGGAGAGCGAGCAGTGAGGCTTCACGAAGGCTGCTGCAGCAACGGCGGCGGCAAGCGGCGCACTGACGGCGGCGCGTCCGGTGCCCTCGCGCGCGCGCGTCGCCGCCGTCCGACCCACCGACCGACACACCCATATCGCAACGCGCACACTCGGCGCGTCTCCTCGCGCCGCCCCCGCGCACACGCTTCCACCACCCGGGAGGCGGTTGCTTCGGGAAATACGCGTTCCGCTTCACGCGGCTTTTTGTATCGCGTAATTTGCAGTTCAAGAAAAATTGGATGTCGTGTATACGGAACGAAAAAGGGTTGAGGTTTTAAGACCCACAAAGATAAATCGGGAATAAAGACCATTTTGATTCGTTCTCTCGCATTGTGAGATTTACCCTGGTCCACGTTTATTTATAACTCTCTCGAATGCATTTCATCTCGATAGAATCGTTATCCTTTCGAAGAAAGAGATCATTCTATAATACCTATATTATCTAATACTATTTTTCCGGCATATGCCTTTGGTTTGATATTAAATTTGACATAAAGTATTAATATTAGGTATTTCAGTAATATTAATAAATTGGGGAACCTGCATTCACTTTGATCTTTTTGGACGTTTNCTTTTGGACGTTTCAGAATTTAATTCAAGTTTGATGTAGGTCAAGGGATAGTATGAATCTCTATAAAGAGGGTTTTTTTTGTGGGGCTTTAGGGCTCGTCAACATCGAGGTCATTNTTTTTGGACGTTTCAGAATTTAATTCAAGTGAGTTTGATGTAGGTCAAGGGATAGTATGAATCTCTATAAAGAGGGTTTTTTTTGTGGGGCTTTAGGGCTCGTCAACATCGAGGTCATTAGAGCCCTTAAAACTTGTACAGGTAGGGAAAATGCAGTTACGCACTAGGGAGAGCCAACATGACTCTCCCCGCGTGTGGGAGTCGCCGAATGACTCAGCCATACCCACTAAAATCCCTCCTGAATTACAACTCAAAACTCAAATCCCAACATATCTCAAGACTTTACTAAAAACATTTTTTTAAAAAGAAGAGGAAAGAGGAAAATGGAAGATACCCTAGCCCTAATAGCGTCGGGATCGAAAAGAACAAGAGGTGACCAAGGGAGATCAGAAAAGAGAAAGGAAGGAGCATGCAAGAGTTTTGTAATACGAGTTTTGGTGCTAATGAGGTCGTTAGTTAATATGTATCAAGAATAGATTAAAAGCTTGAACATATATCCCGGGACATCCATACTTGTTGACTTTATTAGTGGTATATCTTTATAAAAATTGTTAACATATGTTTAATAAAACAAAGAAAATTTTAAAAAATTAACATATGTTCGTTTTATCGATTGTTTTAAATAAACCATGAGCTTACAAAATCGAAATAAAAATTAAATGTTCGATTCGGGATAAAATCAGTAATAATGCACATGATATATTACCTTTAAATTAGATCTGAAATTATAAATAGGGTTTCAGAAATAGTTAATAGTCTTACTTGGATTATGACCAATTAGGTATATTTTGATGGCCGTGGCATAGCATTCATAAATTTTAAATGATTGACGTCATGAATTCACTGTGAATGTCTGTGTTATGATTGCCAACTATTCCTATTTAGTATATCATTCCCCTAGTAAAATTACCACCAAGCAATTACTGCTGTAGAGTTTTATCTTTTCGGTAAAACTTTTACAACCGTCTTGTGTGAAGAATCGTATGTCACTTTCCATAAACAGTCATAAATTGTTTTTAGACATAAAGGAAAGGAAAAATACCTGCGAAAAGAATTCATTTTAATTTGTATTGTTTATTGGAATCATTTTGAAATTTTTCTAAACTGTATCTTCAGTCTTCAAAACTTGGAAGTGATCGAAACTTCAATTACCAATTTTGAAACGAAAGGACGACGTAAAAACATTATACCACCTTTTTACCCCTTTAGGTGTAGATTTTCGTAAACTGGTCACGCAAACCATACATATTTATTCTCTATAAAAATTTATAACAAAAATTTCAGCTCCATCGGAAACTTGGAAGATGCCGAAAATTCAATTACCAATTTTCAAACAGAAGGGCAACTTACATATATACTTAAATACATACTTACGAACGAAGTAAGTTAAATAAAAGCTTGTAAACAAGTACCCTCACCACGTTTGTTGACAATAGATAGATGTTACTTTAAACACGAAATGAAGTGTAAATGAATATGAGCACTTTAAATCATTTGATTGATGTTCCTTGAAAATTTATTATTCTGCAATTTAATTCCAAAATTAGCACAAGAAACACGACAAATGGTTTTTTGATGAAGTTTTAAACCCTCTTATCGGTCTTAAGTACTGACGGAGAGACAGATTCCTTGGAATTGATTCTTACCCAACTTTAAGATAATACTTCAAAAGCTTAGAGTAGAATTTGAAGGAACTTTTTCTCTTAAAAAATAATGAAAACAAATGACTCTCTTCTCTTTATTTCTATAGAAGCTTCGTTTTTGATCTGAAATGCAATTAGTGAATTATGAAGAAATGGAATTTCTCGATTTCATCCAATTCGATGAAACGAAATGTTCTTCAGAATATATTCTGGATATGTCTTTAAATTAATGTCATTAGAGTGTTCTATTATGTACAAATCGAATACGGTCATTAAAGAGAGGGTATTTGCATAAAACATGACACGAAACAATTTGGTTGATAAGAATTTTTGGACATGAGTTTGAAGGTGTATATTATAAAATGTTGTCAAGAAACAGCGACTCCCACATCAAGACGGCCTGCAGAAATGACAAATTTCCAAATATTAATCCAAAGTGTTTCTTTAGTGTACAGTGTATAGTTTTTAGTACATAACTTAATGTAGTTCAATATGACTTTGGGATTGGGCTTTCGCACAAGTGACATTTGATTTAATCAAAGTAATGGGGAAAAGTAGATGAACGATAAAAAACTACTCACCAAGATCTTTAGCATCGTCAAAGTTGTCTCAAAAAGATTTGTTAGAAAAATAAGATTCTTCTTCTATTTTTAACAGTGTTTTACGTTCAGCAAAAGACAAAATACTATTTTTTAAATATTGTTTCACTATGACTTTCTGTCATACGACTTTCCGAGACTTCTTTACAAAACATTATAGCATTCGATAATATTTGAAAAAGAAAATTTTCAAAGAATTTTTGAAACATTCGGTATTATTACAATACTTTAAAACAATGTTTAACAATTGAAAACCTTTTCCTCTTTGCTACAAATTCGTTTATGTTGTCCCTAGTGAAGTCTCCGAGTACACCCTCCTCGAGATAGAACAGTGCCTTCTCTTCATGAAGGTCACTTGTTGGAAGTCTTGAAAACATGTTCTGTAGTCAACAATGGAATCTCGTATCTCTCTGAAGTGTTTATCGCCGGATACAGTGATCACCTTGCTCAAGTATTGACTATTAATAATAAACTAAAACCGCTTAAAATCCTTTACAAATTTACAAGAGAGTTTAATGACATAAATAAATCCATATTCGTAAATTATTTGCGTGAAGAAACATGGAAAGATGTTTACAATTGCCAAAACACCGACGACAAATTCAATGTATTTATCTCAACATTCCTAAAACATTACAACTCTAGTTTTCCCATAAAACGCAAGTTAATTAACACAAAAAAATACAATAGATGGATCACCCTAGGGATAAGAATTTCTTCAAAAAACAAACGCCGTTTATATTATCTTTCAAAACGCTATAACCAGCCACCCGAATTCCATAATTATTTTCGTAAATATAAGACTATTCTCCGAAAAGTAGTCTATGCAGCTAAAGTTATGGAAAACGACAGGCATATACTAAAATCGAACAACCGGATGAAAGCCATGTGGAATATTGTTAACAATTACACGTCAACTTCTGAAAATCGCGAAGAAAATGTTTCTTTACTAAACGATGGCAAGATCGTGTCAAATCCTCAGGACATCGCAAGTTTGTTTAATTCTCACTTCTCAGAAGTTGGTAAAATAACGAACTCAATATATCCAAATCAATGTCCTCCAATTATTACCACCCACATACCCAATTCTATGTTCACTTCCGAAACTAACGCCAGTGAAGTCATGGGAATCATCAGCTCCTTAAAAAACAAATTTTCACGAGGCATAGATGATATACCTGAGTTTATTGTTAAATCTTCGTCCCACGCTATATTAAATCCACTCGTAAATATTTTTAATAGTTCTTTATCGGAAGGGGTGTTTCCCAATATATTTAAGAGAGCTAAAGTGAAACCTTTACACAAGAAAGGAAACAAACTTAATATTGGAAATTACCGACCAATATCTCTACTACCCACTTTCTCAAAAATCCTAGAAAAATTGTTCTATAAGCGTCTTCTAGATTTTTTATCAAAATATAACATTCTCTCTGACGATCAACACGGTTTTAGGAAATCCTTTTCCACTACAAGCGCCATATTTTCCTTCTTAAACGATGTTACCACATCTCTAGACAGTGGAGAAAATCCTCAGGGTGTTTTTCTTGACTTATCCAAAGCATTCGATGTCATCGATCACGGAATTCTCCTTACCAAATTGCATTCTTTAGGCATTCGTGGACTTCCACATCAATGGCTAACTTCTTATTTAAAAGATAGATATCAACAAGTAGAAATATCCTATACTAAAAATAAAATACTTGAGCGTTGTCTTTCAGAAACAAAGCCACTTACTTGCGGAGTACCCCAAGGATCAATTCTCGGCCCTATACTCTTTTTATTGTATGTGAACGACATGTCATCATCCACATCAGATTGCAAAATGGTTCTTTTTGCTGATGACACTAATTTACTATGTAAACTCACCAATGCTCAAAAAGTTTTGTCTAATCTTTCGACTTGGTTCCATGCAAATCGTCTCATTGTAAACACTGACAAAAGTGTCTATGTCACNCTCCATATTCAAGACAACCTCAAATGGAATTGTCACGTTGACAATCTTAATTCTCAATTAAGCAAATTGTGTTACGCATTCCGAAACTTAGTTAACGCAGTTAGTCCACGTATTTCCCGTTGCGTATATTTTGCAAACGTGTACTCCCATTTACGTTACGGCATTATATTCAGGCGTAATTCCGGTCAGAGCATTCAAACTTTCAGAATTCAGAAAGGATAGTTCGGATAATTTGTAAATCTCACCCCCGAAACTCTTGTAAATCTTTATTCAAGGAATTAAATATCTTAACACTTCCCTGCATTTATATTTATGAAAC